>JABYQR010000227.1:0-76510 GCA_022592445.1 Cytidiella melzeri | reverse complement strand
TATCAGCAGTTACTTAACTCTGGTCCTAGGGAGTTCAAGAAATCATTAGAGGAATGGAATTTTGAGAACGGATTACTCCTATACCGTGGAAAAGTCTACATCCCCAAAGATCAGAAATTAGATCTAAGACGCCAAATCATCCAGATGCATCACGATCTACCTTCTGCCGGACATCCTGGCAGATGGAAAACATACGAACTGATCTCGAGAAACTACTGGTGGCCAGGTTTAACCACTGATGTCAAGAAATACGTGACAGGCTGTGACACATGTCAACGGATGAAGACTCGTCCGCAACAGCCTTATGGACCACTCATCCCTAATCCGGTTCCGGCCGAACCATGGGATATCATGACTGTCGACTTGATTACTCAGTTACCGGAGTCTGATGGCTTCAATGCTATCTGCGTAGTTGTAGACCGCCTGACTAAAAGGGCGCACTTCTTCCCTATCGTAAACGAGTTCTCGGCAAAAGACCTTGCAGCTCTACTCTATGAGAGAGTCTGGACCCTTCACGGGTTACCTTTGCAAATCATTTCCGACCGAGGTCCACAATTCGCAGCAGATTTATTCCAGGAATGGTGTAAAATGCTAGGGATAGAATCTACAATGACTACTGCATATCATCCGCAGACTGATGGTCAAACTGAACGAGTTAATCAAACGCTCGAACAGTACCTGCGCTGTTACGTTGATCAACTACATGACGACTGGGCTAGACTGCTCAGTTCGGCTGAGTTCGCATACAACAATGCAGCGCACGAGGGAACTAAGCACTCGCCTTTCTACCTCGAATACGGCAGACACCCTAGAGCTGGTCCAACGCTCACTAAGGACCTGAAAAGGTCTGACATGAATGACATCATGTGGAACCGCTTGCAAGCTCAAGAGCATGCTAAGGCGGCGTTACAACTTGCGGCTGAACGCATGAAATGGTACTATGACAAGCACGTCCAGAAGGTCCCCTTCAAAGAAGGCGATCAGGTCATGCTAGATCTGAGAGACTACCAAAAATCTGGACATAAGCTGTCAGCCAAGTACTATGGCCCATTCAAGATTGCTGAAAAGCTCTCGCCGGTCACATTCAGACTGGAATGGCCCGAACGTTCACCAAGGATACACCCTGTATTCCATGCAAGCAAGTTGGTACCGTACAACGAACCTGAATTCGAAGGCCAAAAGCTGGAGATGCCTCCGCCAGATATCATCGACGGAGAAGAAGAATACGAAGTCGAGAAGATTCTCAAGTCAAGACGTACAGGTCGTGCCAAAAAGCTTCAGTATTACATACGCTGGAAAGGCTACGGACCAAACGACGACACGTGGGAACCTGTAGAAAACATCACGCACGCTCAAGAAGCGATCAAGAAATTCTACGACGATCATCCCCGAGCTATACGCTCAGCTACGATTTACTGTGTATAAGTCACGAACAACACACCAAGGATCATCCACGATCCAATGACGCAACCGAGGAGGGTACGGACTAGACTACCATCAGCCAATGAGGTGTGAACCCCGTCAGGGGCGTCGGTAGAAGCCGCTAGAGTCACTCGGAACTGCTTAGGCACCCTCTTGACAATGGTGAAAAAGTGGACTTAATGACCAAGGTGTTCGTTCAAAACTCTTTGCACGGAGTTCAAAGCAAGAAGGGGGGGTAATGTCACAGATTTTCAATGTTTCTACAAGACTTGCCTTACCAGGCAACGGTATTATTGGGAATATTTAAGCGCTTGTCAAGCGCTTATCCAGCGCTTATCCGGCGTCTATTTAGGCGCTTATCCAGCGCTTATCTGGCGCTTATCAGGCGCCTATTCCGGCGCTTATTCTCAGTGCCTATCAATTGATGCGCTGATGCGCCTTCTGTCTCTGATGCGCTGATGCACTCCTTTCCTTATCTGTGTATCACATGATAGAACTCTCTGGAACATTGTGGAACATGCTGGAACTATGATGTCATAGTATAGAACATTCCATTAGATGATGTCATAGTTCTTAGAACCTTCTGGAAAAGTCTAGCCTTGTCTTAGAACAAGCTAGAACAAGTCTAGCCTTGGAGCTGGGTCATGGGGTCAGGTCATGGGGACAATTGCTATTGGTTGATTATTGAAGTGGCACCACTAGGGCATAGGGCATGCTTAGTAAGGTAGATTACTTCGCTTACTCATGTAGGTATTAGGGGTCTTAGGGTAGTACCTGGGGTCCTCCCCTTCATGTATATATAGAGGCACTCCTGAGGGCATATCCCCTCAGTCTTATCCACTCTGTTGAACTAGGACTACTCAGTACCCACCAGTACTTCGCTCACCACCACTCTAACTCTCTATTACACACTATCTCCCCAAGTTTATCAACTTATCTGGTGAGTAGTAACCTAACTGTTACACCAGTATGAGGCTGTTTACTTTGTTTCCTCGGTACAGAGATAGCTGTTCAACATTGATGTTGTCATGAATACGATACCCGGATTTGAGTTTGATCCAATATGTATGTTCACCGGTTTTCTGAAGGACTGTGAAAGGACCAAGCTGTCTAGGCCCTAGCTTGTCAGACTGCTGATGTACTTTGACGTTCTTGGAAGACAACCACACGAGGTCCCCTTCCTTGAAGACTGGAGTAGCTCTGCGGGTGTATCCGGAAGCTTTGGCCATCTTTTCCTTAGATAGACGCAAGGAAGCTTTGGCTTCTGCCCGAACCTGTCTGAGCTTTTCTAGACGTGCATCTAGGTTCGGCATGCAACTTTGACGACCGATGGGGATGGTAAAGTCCGGTAAATACCCGTACATGACTTCAAACGGAGAGTGCTGCGTAGATGAGTTGACACGAGAGTTAATGGCAAATTCAGCCACTGGGATGTATTCTGCCCAATCATCTTGTTGTTGGTCAACAAAGAGTTGTAGAATCTTTTCTACCTCTTGATTGGTTCTTTCCGTTTGACCATTGGCCTGAGGGTGGTAGGCGGTAGTCATGGCGCCAGTGATGCCTAGCCGTTTGTACAATGCTTGCATGACACGAGCTGCAAAATGTGGTCCTCTATCGGATATAAACTGTCGGGGAATGCCGTGGAGCCTGAACACTTCTTTGATGTGAAGGTCAGCTATACCGTCAGCTGTGACAGTAGACTGGGTTGGGATTACATGTGTTTGCTTGCTGTACAAGTCTGTGTACACGGCAATCTGTAACAGTTAAGGTTACACTCACCAGATAGTTGTTAAACTTGAAGGGGAGATAGTGAGATAGAGAGTAGAGTGTTGGTGAGAGTGAGTACTGGGGAGTACAAAGTAGTCCTTGATCAACAGAGTGGATAAGACTGAGGGGATATGCCCTCAGGAGTGCCTCTATATATACATGAAGGGGAGGACCCCAGGTACTACCCTAAGACCCCTAATACCTACATGAGTAAGCGAAGTAATCTACCTTACTAAGCATGCCCTATGCCCTAGTGGTGCCACTTCAATAATCAACCAATAGCAATTGTCCCCATGACCTGACCCCATGACCCAGCTCCAAGGCTAGACTTGATCTAGCTTGTTCTAAGACAAGGCTAGACTTTTCCAGAAGGTTCTATGTACTATGACATCATCTAATGAAATGTTCTATACTATGACATCATAGTTCCAGCAAGTTCCACAAGGTTCCAGAGAGTTCTATCATGTGATACACAGATAAGGAAAGGAGCGCATCAGCGCATCAGAGACAGGAGACGCATCAGCGCATCAATTGATAGGCACTGAGAATAGGCGCCGGAATAGGCGCCTGATAAGCACCAGATAAGCGCTGGATAAGCGCCTAAATAGACGCCAGATAAGCGCTGGATAAGCGCCTAAATAGATGCCAGATAAGCGCTGGATAAGCGCTTGACAAGCGCTGGATAAGCGCTTGACAAGCGCTTAAATATTCCCAATAATACCGTTGCCTGGTAAGGCAAGTCTTGTAGAAACATTGAAAATCTGTGACACAATCATGTCAAACCCCTTACTACATGGGAGTGGTCCAACTAAGTCCACACCAACCACCTGCCAAGGTCCGTCTGGTACTTCAATGGGCTGTATTGGGGCAACCGGGTGCTGTGCTGGTTTGGTTCGTTGACATTTGTCACATCCGAGAACGTATTGTTCTACAAATGATGCCATGCGAGGCCACCAATAGTGTCGTGTATCTAGTTCTAGGGTTGCATATTTTCCGGGATGTCCTGCTGGTAACGCATCATGGCATCGTTGTACAATCTCTCTGCGGACTTCTTGATCCTTTGGAATGTACAGCTTCCCTTTGTAGTACACAAGCTCCTGGTCTTCTTCCCACTCAAGTCCACCATCAGTCAACTTTCGGGGTCCATCCTTCCTAAGTTTGGCTAGTCCCTGGACTACCTCTGCTTCTCGAATACTGATGTCTTTATCCGTGACTCTAACGGATCTGACTCCGGAATACTCGAGGGGCTATTGTCTGGAAGTATTGGGTTTCAGCACAACTTGTTCCTTGTTGTCTGATGCATCCAAAACTTCCAAGGTTCTGACCCGGGATAGTGGGTCGCCTTGAGTAAGGGTCTTTCCGGGTTTGTTGTTAAAACAAAGTCAAACCGGCTCAGATACAAAGACCACCGAGCTTGTTGTCTAGACAGGTCCTGGGCGGTACGCCAGTACTGCACATTCTGATGATCTGTGATGATCTCAAAGGGCGCAGGTAATCCTTCTAGATAGTGATGCCAATCTTCAGAGCTCTGATGATAGCGAGCATTTCTCAATCATAGATCTCGTAGTTCCGTTCCGCTTCGGCCATAGACTGAGACCGAAACGCTACAGGGTGCCATTGTCCATCCTCTAGTTTCTGCAATAGAACTCCTCCAGTTGCAAAGCCAGACGCATCAACTTCAATACGTGTGGGGCGATCGGGTTCCCATGTGACTAGAATAGGTTCCTGAGTGAACGCATCTTTGAGCATTTGAAAGGTGTTCTGCTGTGCTTCTCCCCACTTCCAAGGTTGGTCTTTCTTGGTGAGATTGTGGAGGGGACGAGTATGCCGTGCAAAGTCCTTGATGAAACATTGGTAGAAGTTGGCAAATCCAATGAAGCCGCGTACATCACGGAGGTTCTGTGGTACCGGCCAGTTGGTGATAGCTTCTATTTTACCTGAGTCCATACAGATCTTTCTGTTACCAATGATTAAACCTAGGTAATCAACTTGTGACTGTTCAAATTCGCATTTTTCGGGGCGAAGATACAAGTCATTGGCTTCCAGTCGAGATAGTACCTCATGAACAATTTTCCAGTGTTCTGTAATGTCTGAACTGAAGACGAGGATGTCATCTAAGTACACCGAGACCTTTCCTTCAGCAATGAGATCAGCAACGATGGAGTTCATCATTGCCTGAAACATGGCCGGAGAGTTGGTCATGCCAAACAACATCACCTTAGGCTCAAACAGCCCTCGGTTTGTCACAAATGCACCCTTCCATTCGTCATTCTCCTTAATCCGAATGTTATGGTAGCCCCATTGTACGTCAAACTTGGTAAAGATTTTGGCTTGACAAAGCCGATTGGTAATATCCAACACCAAGGGAAGTGGGTAGTGGTTTTTGATTGTGATGTCATTTAACTGTCGATAGTCCTGAACAAGCCGGAGCTTGCCGTCCTTCTACTTGAGGAAGAATACCGGTGAGGCCATAGGCGACTTGGATGGGACAATGTATCCTTTCGCTAGGTTTTCCTCAATAAACTTGTCCAGCTCTGCTTGTTCATTTGGAGACATGGGGTAGACCTTGGATCTGAACATCTTTGGGTTCTCGGTCAGATCAATCGTATGATCCCAGGGCTGATGCTCTGGGAGACGCTGTGATGCTTCTTCTGAGAAGACTTTCTGGTGTCTGCGGTATTCCTCTGGAACCATCTGTTCAGACGTCCGTTGATCTTTAGACTGATGAGCTTTAGCAGCTATGTCTGTGGAGTACGTAAAGCTAGCACAAGACCAAAGCTCTTCCTTGGTGTCCTGAATGATACCCGCTCTGAGCCAGGCTCGCCTCTGCTTCCGATTGGCTGTGATAGACTGGAAGGGCTCGAAGTCTTCTTCGGCTTCCAGTTCCATTTCTCCGGTAGCCCAATTGATTTTGGGGTTTGCTTTGTGAAGCCAGGGGAGGCCTAAAATGCAGTCTTCTGGTCCGATGTCTGTGATCAAAAAGGTTGCATTCTCTTTGATAGTTCCAACTTCTAGCTTGAGCTCTGCTCTGTGTGTGATACGTCCTCCTTGATTTAGAGTCCCATCAATGTTGTGGACTGGGATCTGTTTTTATAAGGGGACCGTACGTACTCGGTGCCAATTAACAAAGTCTTGACTTAGGAATAATGCTGTGGCTCCTGAGTCAATCATAGCTTTGATGCCTTTTTCTCTGAACACTCCTTTGAGTGTGATTGGAACTCGGAAGTGCATGCTAAGCGGGTCTATTTCAGGCACTATGCAGGATGACAAGGTTCCGTAATAGTTATACATGTTGTTAAATAAAGCTGAAGGCTGCGAGTTGGGTTGCTGAGCGAGGCGAGTATTTACTACAGGGGTATTGAAAACTGTGTCCGTGGGAAAATCATCACTGTCCTCCACTTCTTCTATGTGGGTCTTTGAGGGACTCGAGGGTGCGTTTTCACCTGGAGTCCTCTCTAAAAATCCCATTGATTGCCCAGCTGCTTGACTTGGTCCGTGAGCGATGACATCTGCTTCATGATGGCATTGTAGTCAAACATAGTTGAAGACGAAGAGCTGGCAACAGTTGCGGCGGGTGGGGTAGGTAAGGGCCTTGCAGACAAGGACGACAAGGGGGCCGGAGTGGATGGATCGGAGAGAGTACTGGCAGCCACCTTCTGTTGCCTAGGGGGGTACCCAAGGAATCGGCTTTGGCACACTTGTGTCTGATGGTTGCCACCACAATGTCCACACAGTTCACGATTGTGTTTTCCATCCTTCTTTTGGTGATCCTTTGATCCGCATCCGTAACATCTGCCGTTCATGGCCTTCTTGAAGTCAGCGCGTGCTTTTCCATTTGGCCCCACTTTGGTAGCATTGATTTCCATGGCATTGGAGTCACGAGGTGCTTGGACGAAGGGAGCCGGGGACGAGGTGGAGACCGGTGTGGTTTTGAACAGATTGGGGACCGTTTGACCTTGTTCACAAGCTTTCTCTTGAGCTGGAACACGAAGAGGATTGTCAATGTCGGTAGAAACATTGATCAGATCTACGAGAGTGACGTGTGGCCTTGCAGTATGAACCAGTTCATCCTTGATGGTAGTACTCAGGTGTTCGTAGTACCGATCACGAAGGTCTTGTGTCGAGTAACCAGTCTTGTCCATGATCTCCCTGAACCGAGCCGTGTACTCCGGAACTGTTTTCTTGCCTTGCCATAGCTCCCTGAACTTGGCTTTAGCATCCACCAAGTCATGTTCTTTGGTCTCACAAACTCACCCGCTACCTTCCAAGCTCTGATGGACAACATCTTCGCTGACCTCGCAAGGTTGTTCATGAAGTCCTCGAGCGACTTCAACAACATGATCTGTATCTTCGTCCGGAAAAGTGCGAGTTTGAGAAATCTGAGATCAAGTACCTCGAGTTGATCATTCGCGCTGGTGAAGTAGCTATGGACCCTGTCAAAGTCCAAGCAGTTTCTAAGTGGCCCACACCCAAGAACCTCAAAGAAGTTAGAGGATTCATTGGGTTTGCCAACTTCTACCGCCGCTTCATTCAAGACTTCTCAAAGCACGCACGGCCTCTACACGACCTGACTAAGAAGGACGTACCGTTTGTCTGGGGTCCAGCACAGCAGACTGCCTTCACGCTGCTAAAGAAGGCCTTTACCACTAAGCCTATTTTGGCAGTCTGGGACCCTGAACTCCCTACACGTCTAGAAGTCGATGCCTCGGGCTATGCAACCGGTGGAATCATCTCCCAGAAATTGAAGGAAGATGGATTCTATTGCCCTATCGCCTACCGGTCCGCATCCACGACTGAAGCAGAACGTAACTACAAAATCTTTGATCGGGAGATGTTAGCCATCACCGAAGCTCTCAAAGATTGGCGCCACTACCTTGAGGGGCTCAAGGAACCGTTTGAGATCTGGACAGATCACGCCAACCTGCAGTACTGGAAAACTGCGCAACACCTCACTCGACGTCAAGCATGTTGGTCATTACTCTTGGCTGACTTCGACTTTGTGTTGGTACACAAGCCTGGCAGTACCATGATACACGCTGATCCCCTTTCTCGTCTTCATTCCCACGCTGTCACAGATGAAGAAGACAACAAGGATCAGGTGGTACTAAAACCGGAACACTTCCAGATCCTCGCCACCAGCGCACTTGCCACTACTTCTCCGCTTGAATCAAAGATCCGAGAATGCACGGAACAAGAAGCAGAAGTCACACAAGCTCTTGCTACCCTTCAAAAGAAGGGTCCTTGCAAACTTGTCGGCGGTTTACTCGAATGGGAAGAGAGTGACGGACTCATCTATTACAAGGGAAAACTCTACATCCCTAACAACAAAAAGCTCCGTCACAATATTGTCAAGTCTTGCCATGACACACCCACGGCTGGTCATCCAGGCAAACACGGCACCATAGAGCTAGTCTCACGACAATATTGGTGGCCAAAGATGAATGCCTTTGTAGAGACTTACGTACTAGGCTGCAATCGCTGTCAACGTTATAAGTCAGCTCCGCACCCTAAAGCAGTACTACAGCCTCAGGAAACTCCGGCCGGACCTTGGGAACACGTCGGAGTAGATCTCATCACTCAGCTACCACCTTCTAAGGGATTTGATTTGATCGCGGTCTACGTTGATCATTACTCCGATCAAATGCACATCATCCCTACCACCACTAAGGTTAGCGCTGGGGGGATTGCCGATCTACACTACAAAGAAGTATTCCAACTTCACGGCATTCCCAAGAAGGTGTTCTCTGACCGAGGACCCCAGTTTGCAGCGCGCTTCATGCGTGCGCTTTATCACTGCCTAGGCATAGAGACTGGTTTTACGACCGCCTATCATCCGCAAGGAAATGGCAAGGTCAAACGCAAAAACCAGGATATCGAACAGTATCTGCGTCTATTCTGTCAGCAACAACAAGATGACTGGGTTGATCATCTACCGGCGGCTGAGTTTGCACTCAACTCGCGAGTACATGCGGGTAACTCACAAACACCGTTTGAAGTCATCTACGGATATTGCCCTGACTTCACTATACCAGTTGGCAAGCGAAGCAATATCCCATCACTCGATGAGCGCCTTGACAATATGGCTCGAGTACGCAAAGAGACCGAAGCAGCTCTTCGTCTAAGCAAAGAAAAGATGAAGCAACTCTATGAGTCTGAGAAGCGCTCTCCACGCGTCTTCCAAGTAGGGGACATGGTCTGGCTGAACGCTAAGAACGTCCAGATCCACCAGGCTACCCCTAAGCTTGGTCCTCGACAACTTGGCCCGTACAAAGTCATTGAACGCATTGGCGATCTTGACTACAAACTCGATCTACCCAGCTATCTCCGAATCCACCCCGTCTTCCATATCAACCGTCTAAGTCCCTGGCACGACAACGGCAAAGACGTACCTCCACCTCCTGATCCTATTGTCATAGACGGAGAAGAGCAGTACGTTGTCGAGAAAGTGCTAGACAGCAGGCTACACGGACGATGGAAGAAACTGCAATTCCTAGTCAAATGGGAAGGGTATTCAGACAGACACAATAGCTGGGAACCAGTCGAAAACCTCGAGAATAGTCAAGAAGCGATTGACAACTTCTACAGAGCAAACCCCGAAGCGCCCCGGGTCATCAAAGCTTCACTCTTCGCGGATCTCCGCTCGCACTTTCGGGAATTCAATACCCAGACTGACCCCGCTTTCCTTCGCACAATCTATCCATCTACATACGATCTTAGCTGGGATGAAGGCAAACACATCGGTCTGGATATCTCAAGAACATCACACTGACGGGTAACGTCGAGTCAACGACACCAGAAGGGGAGAAACTTCCTAGCATCCTTCTGACTAGACAATCAGGGCAATTCTGCTGAATCCCTGTAGACGGGTAGAAGACCTCTATCACCACAGCACAGTGATGCTTTGCGAGGATGCTCGATTTTAGGAGGGGGGTAGTGTCATGGATGGCCTGACTAGCCCTTAATTTTCGCAATTTACCTCTTGTTTTTATCTATAAAACTCCGGGCTGCAGCTCAGTTGCAACCTTCTCTGCACAAACTCCTTTGCACGTCTATTAAGCGCCCGTATCACGTGGCTTAGACGCTCCACACGGTCACATTACTTGCTACTACGTCACACTGGCATGTGACTTAGCTTAAGTAAGACCACATGGCTACAGACACATGGTTCAGCCCATAGCTAGGGTTTGATGTCATAAATGACGTCCACATGGACTCCTTTTGTTCTTTCCTTGTTGTTCTCTTTATGGAAGGATGTTCTCACAGGTGTGGGAATGGAATACAATTGTTGGTCTCCTTTTAGATATATTCTCTCAAGGGTAGAGTTCTTGGCAAGGTCTAGACAATAGCTATTGTTCTCCTTTAGGTAGTTCTTTTGTTCTTCGTTCACACAGCTTCTTGCAAAGCCTGCCCTCAACATGGTCTGTGCGCAGGTCCCTGAAGTCTATATATACTGCTGCATGTACGCTCCTAGCCCCCATCTCGACCTCTTGGTCTTTACTGGGCTAGGTAAGCAAATCCCCTCTGTACTACATAGCTGGTAGTCAGAATACTAACTTAGTCTTTACTGGGCTAGACATCTGCATAAGATTTATAGCTGGTGAGAGTATTGTGCTTCACGCCTACCACCACCACTTCTTCGTCATCCACTCTGTGTCCCTGTCTGCCGCGTCGAACCCCTGTCTCCGCGTCACGTTCAGCCGCAAGTTGTAACGCCGCTTTAGCATGCTCTTGAGCTTGCAAGCGGTTCCACATGATGTCATTCATGTCAGACCTTTTCAGGTCCTTAGTGAGCGTTGGACCAGCTCTAGGGTGTCTGCCGTATTCGAGGTAGAAAGGCGAGTGCTTAGTTCCCTCATGCGCTGCATTGTTGTATGCAAACTCAGCCGAGCTGAGCAGTCTAGCCCAGTCGTCATGTAGTTGATCAACGTAACAACGCAGGTACTGTTCGAGTGTTTGATTAACTCGTTCAGTTTGACCATCAGTCTGCGGATGATATGCAGTAGTCATTGTAGATTCTATCCCTAGCATTTTACACCATTCCTGGAATAAATCTGCTGCGAATTGTGGACCTCAGTCGGAAATGATTTGCAAAGGTAACCCGTGAAGGGTCCAGACTCTCTCATAGAGTAGAGCTGCAAGATCTTTTGCCGAGAACTTGTTTACGATAGGGAAGAAGTGCGCCCTTTTAGTAAGGCGGTCTACGACTACGCAGATAGCATTGAAGCCATCAGACTCCGGTAACTGAGTAATCAAGTCGACAGTCATGATATCCCATGGTTCAGCCGGAACCGGATTAGGGATGAGTGGTCCATAAGGTTGTTGCGGACGAGTCTTCATCCGCTGACATGTGTCACAGCCTGTCACGTATTTCTTGACATCGGTGGTTAAACCTGGCCACCAGTAGTTTCTCGAGATTAGTTCGTACGTTTTCCATCTGCCAGGATGTCCGGCAGAAGGTAGATCGTGATGCATCTGGATGATTTGGCGTCTCAGATCTAATTTCTGATCTTTAGGGATGTAGACTTTTCCATGGTATAGGAGTAATCCGTTCTCAAAATTCCATTCCTCTAGTGATTTCTTGAACTCCCTAGGACCAGAGTTAAGTAACTGCTGATATTCCCTGGTAACTTCATCGTTCATGAGTGCTTCCTTGACCCGTCTTAGGATTTCATCATTGTTGATAGGCGAGTCATGAGAGTTTTCGATAGCAGAGATGGCAAAAAACTCGGGTTTAAGGAGAATTTTGTCCTTGTTATCGGAATTTACCCCCTCTTCATGATCTGGCCTCCTGGACAGAGGATCTGCGGTAAGCATGGTCTTTCCAGGTTTGTGCCGGAGCACAAAATTGAATCGCGTAAGGTATAACGCCCATCGCGCTTGTCTCCGAGTCAGCTTCTGGGCATTCCTGAAATATGTCAGGTTTTGGTGATCCGACCATATTTCTACGGTAATTGGATGTCCCTCCAGATGTTGACGATACTCTTCCAGGGCGCGGATAATAGCCAACAACTCTTTATCGTATATCTCATAATTACGTTCATGAACGTTGAGTGATTTAGAGTAGAAGGCCACTGGATGCCACAGCTTGTCAGCTGGATCCAGTTGAGATAATACCGCTCCTGTAGCAAAGTTGCTAGTGTCTGTTTCCAGACGGAAAGGGTTTTTGTCATCTGGTATCCTCAGAATGGGTGCTGACGTAAAAGCCTGTTTCAGACTTTGAAAGGCCTGTTCCTGAGCATCTTTCCAGATCCAGGGTTGGTCCTTCTTTGTAAGAATAGTGAGCGGTTTCACGTGTTTAGCAAAGTCCTTGATGAAACGCTGATAGAAATTGGCGAAGCCTAAGAAGGCTTGGACTTGCTTAACCTTTTCAGGTCGCGGCCACTCAGTAACTCCGGTGAGTTTGGCTGGATCCATCTCGATATGTCCGTGAGAAATGATCATGCCTAAGTACTCAATGCGATCTTTTTCAAAAAAGCATTTTTCAGGTTTGGCAAATAGATCGTTCTCGCGTAGACGCTTGACCACTTCCTGTGTGATGTGATGGTTTTCCTTCTTGTCTTCAGTGAAGATGAGGATGTCGTCGAGATACACCATGACATGTCCTTCTAAGATCAAATCACTCAGAATTTCATTCATCATGGCTTGGAACGTTGCAGGTGCGTTGCTGAAACTGAAATACATCACCTTGGCTTCGAAAAGACCACGGTGTGTGATGAACGCCGTCTTCCTTTTGTCACCCTTTTGGATGCGAACGTTATTGTATCCCCATCTAAGATCAATCTTTGAGAAGACCTTAGCCTTGCTTAACAAATTGATTGAATCGTTGATGCAAGGTATGGGGTACCGGTTTTTCACTGTGATGTCGTTCAGTTTTCGGTAGTCTTGCACAAGGCGCAACAAGCCATCTTTCTTCTTGACGAAGAACACAGGTGCTTCAATCGGACTTTTTGATTTGCGGAAGTAACCTTTCCGGAGTTCCTCTTCAATCCATTGATCTAGAGAATTCTTTTCCATTGGAGACAGCGGGTATAGTTTAGCCGCTTTGGGAAGGGAGGCACCTTCCTCAAATTCGATCGCGTGATTGTACGGTTTGCGTAACGGCATGCGCTCTGATTTTTCCTTTGAAAAGATGTCACCAAATTCCCATAGATATTTTGGTACTAATGGCTTCCAATTGACAGATTCTTGTTCGTCAAAGCCGTCTTCAAAGCCCTCATCTTCCTTTCCAGAAAGTTCAGCAATTATTTCCGCTATTTCTTGGTCTTCTGGATTGTCTAAGTCGATCCAGTGGATGTGAGGGTTGTCCGGGTCAACACTTTCTATTCTGTCCAGGTTGTCTGACACCGAACGTCCCTTAGGTAACTCAAGCTCATCGATCTCTTCTTGAGTTACAGTGATGTTTTTACGAGCTCTTGGGGCACAGAGTTCAGGCCATCTGGTAAATCTCCACTCGCCATTTGCCCAATCTATCTCCGGATTGTGACGGCGTAAGAAGGTCATCCCGATAATCATTTGTTTACTACCGAGGTCAGTGACGAGCATGTGTTGTCTTGCTCTGTGCGAACCTATTTCTAGGTATGCACGTACTGAGTGAGTGATTTGACCATCTTTATTGGGAGTACCGTCGACATTGATGACGTTAAATGGTGATGCCAGTTGATTTGTTACCAGATTGTTACTTTCAACCACTGACTTACTGATGAACGTGGTTGTGGCTCCTGAATCTACCAGAGCTTCGACCTGCACTTTCTTTCCATATACCCAAATTGTAACCGGTAGAAAAAATGAATTCTTTGAACGCGCTACATTTTTGACAGTATCTACGGTACAAAGATCGAGGGTATCGGGGCCTAAGCGTTCATGTTCGCAGGGAGTCACATGACACTTCGGAAAAAATCCTTGCCCTTGGTCGGCTGTTTCCCTTTACCCTTGTCAGGGGACGGGTGAGGAGTTGCAGGTTCATCATCTTCAGTTGGAACCTCCTCTATGTGAGCCGCCAACTCTAGGCGCGCGGTATTAACATTTTTTGTTTTTGACAACGAAGCCTTAGGGGCCTCGGCCTCGCTGTCCAATCCAGAGTCCTCGGCATCTGCTGCCCGAATCTTCTTTGGTGCCGAAGACTTGCCATCCTTCTTCACTTCCTTCTTCTTATCATCGGGCTTCTTCTTCAGGCCGTTGAGGTTACATTCGTCCGTATTATGTCCTTTGGACTTGTGAATGTGACAGAACTTTTCCAACTTTTCAGTCAAGTTCACCTCTTTGCCCTTGCTCTTGTTCCGCTTCTCATTCTTCTTCTTCTTTTTGTCCGCAGTGTCCACCTCCATAGGAGTGAACGTATCCTTTTCCTTCGCAAAGATCTGGCCCTGCGCTTTCTCCGGATAGACCTTCTTGTGGATGTCGAGCAAGAGGTCGAGGAACTGAGGCCATGTGGTTGGAATTTGATTTTCATCTTTCCTGATCATGACAAGTCGCATGTCCTTCTCGATGACGTGCTTGAGCTTGTGAATAAGCAAGTTGTCCTCGTATCCAGAAAGCCTTCCAAGCGTACGGAAACGTTCCGCGTACTTGACAAAGTTCTTATGTGCCAGATCCGTGTTATTGAACAAGGCGTTAAGCTCCTTTCGAGCGCCCTCCTTGTCATCCCGTTGACCGTATTGTACCTTGAGCTCGTTCTCGAACTCTTCCCATGTTCCAATTGTTTGACCCTTTGTGAGCTTCTTGATCCACGGCTCCATGTATTGAGCCGCCGCGCCTGAGAGCCGGTTCATCGCGACGGCAATACGTTGCCTGTCAGTAGGAACGTTCTCGTGGACAAGCCACAGAGAGATCTTGTTCAACCACTCGTTGAACTTGACCTTGCTGTCAGTGCCGTTGAATTCCGGGGGTTCGCCAATCTTAGGCTGGCGCGAGGATCCTCCTTGTCCTTGAGACAAGGGAAGCTGATTGATCTGGTTGACCACATTAGTGATTGTTGTTTTGACCATATCCAGATCAGTGTCCATCCACTGGACTTGCGTGTCCGCAGCACATTGTGAGTATAGGTCTTGAGCGACCTTATCGACGTATTGCTGGAGATTATCCACCAGCAATGCCAACTGATTGTTCCAAATGAGAACCATTTGATTCATCATATTATGAATGATAGCAGTTGTTGCTTCTCCCTCAACAGTGCGGGTGAAAGCTCTTTGAGCTATATTGAGGCCGTGGAATATGTGCTGCTCGAAGTTTTCAACCGAAGGGTTATAGACAATGGGAGTGATTTTCCCGAAAGGAACAGAGTGGGTGAGGTTGGCGACGGCGGCAGCGTTGGATCCGGCATTAGATTGAGAGGCCATTGCTTCTAATTTCTTAGTTAGCAAAGGATATGTTAAGACCGACTATCGTCAAGGGACAAGTTGTCAGGTCAGAACCCCTTGGTGTAGCTACACTCAAGGTCCGATGATGGTCTAGGCCGCGCGGTCGCTGTCAAGCACAGTGACAGACAGATGATGGTTCGATAGAAGGAATATTGATACGAAGTGGATAGACTGAGGTTCTAGCCCCCATGTCTGACGGCTATTTATACATGTTGACCTAACTACTTTTGGACCAGTCCGAGGTAGTGGTAGCAAATCGGAGAAACAGAAAGAAAGAACAATCACAGACAACAGCCACTACTCTGGAAAGCCAATGAGAGAAAAGACCGTCAAGGTGCGGAAACAAGGAACAATAGAAAGGGCAAACATGAGGCAGAGATCAATAGAGAAGGGGTTGAACCCAAACAGGGGATAGACGGAGTTGGATCCGAAACAGGGGATAGACGGGGTTGGACCCGATGGAGTGGTAACGGAGGTATGGAAAGGCCGAGGGTTGAACCAAGCAATGGTAACCAATCGGAGTTAGGTCCGAGGTTTGAATGGACATCAGAAGGCAACTGATAACATAATAGTCCGTGTTGAACGGAGGCGATGTGGATCAGGGAATGATGGAGGAAAGGCGAGTTGGATCGTCAAGGCAATTGTAAAGAAGATAACTGGTTATCAAGGTAATCGAAGAAGTAAAGGAAAATAATAGGGTGTGAAGACCGTTCGTAACATTACCTCCCCTTTAAGACTCGTTGTTTGCGAGTGTTGCATCGTCGTCACTGAGTGGAGTCAACGGTGAAGGAGGAGACTCCGGCGTGGTATCATTGTCTTCGACGAGGGCAGGCACTGTCCTTAGTCTGGTCAATGGGCGTTGGTAGGAGTGGGAGCTGGTGGTCTTGGAGGTGGTGTGGGGTAGGGGGAGTCATGCGACGTCGTTGACGAGGGCGTTCGACCTGCGGCTCATTCTCGTTCTGGACCGAGCCAGAGGTGGCGTGGGACTCGGTAGTAATGAGTATTAGCCCGGGCGTTGATAGATATTGCTTCGCGTCGTATGACAGTAGTGCGAAGACGAAGATCCCGATCCCTTCGAAGTTGCTCCAACCGTGCCAACCATTCCCACAAGATGAGATCAAAACGAGACCGGTACTCGTTGGTCCTGTGAGGCGACGAGCTGTTGAACCATTTGTTCGGTGGCAGCTAACTCGAGAGGAAGCGTGCAGTGGGATGGTCCTTGCACGGAGAAATTCCCGATCTCGTACTGCCCGTAGCCATGGCCCTTCACAGTCCAGTTCATCTGCTCGATTGCCAAAGACAGGGGGAAGTTGTCGACGGAAGACCATGAGAACGTCTGGGTGCTTCCCTGAATGGTAGCATTGGCCCAGTCAGGTCGATCTCCAGGCATGGTGGTATTCAACATAGGCGAGGGTGTAAACGTGCGAGCGTGGTTGATGGGGTCAGGAATGTCGAACCATTGGTCAATGAAACCATCGTGGTCGGGGTGCTCCCAAACGAGCCGCAAATGCGCCATTCGGCAGAAGGCCCTACGGCATCTGGGACTCCGATACGTACGGTTGCGTGTGAAATCCCCGTGTTGATCTGGATGGTGTAGACCTCATCGTCTTCATACGCCTCCATGACGTGTCGAAATAACTCCATGATGACTGCCATAGACGAGAATAAAAGGTTAGGAAAGTGTGCAGCACTACTAGGTGCAACATCGGCGATAGGAGAGTTGTTGAAAGTGGAAAGACGAGCATAATTGTAAAGAAAATGAATGAAGGCACTGCCGTGGCCGAAAGAGAAGTTGGGGTATGAAAGGAAAGGAGTTTGGAAAGACATAGAGAATGATAGATCAATCAGATGGTATAGGAAGGGTGTAGTTTTTGGCCAACGATTGACAGTTCGTTGGAAGTGGTACTCGATCAGGGCGTCCTGTTGGTGGGGATCGAGGGAGGCCCAGAACGAGTTTATATGATGTTGCTCGTGATCCCGATTGATCTGGTCCAACTGATCACGGTTTTCCACAACAACATTATGGTGTCACGAGAAAACTCGGTTGTGACTCGGGTATATTGGAAGGCCAAGACGGGAGAGAAAAAACAATGGCGAAGGCGAAATAGATTGGCAGCTGGGCCGGAATGCCCTGCCAGCCAAGGAAGAAGCAGGAACCAGGAAGGAGAACAGGGCGAGGAAAAGGCAAGGTAAAAGAACATGTTTAGTCCCAACTTGGAATGTGGGAGCCGGCGTTGGAACGATCCTTTATGTAGTGAGAACTATGTTCGAGTGTTCTCTGTTGGTCGGGGAGAACGACAGTGACGTGGTAGTAGATGATGAGGATGGAGAATACGAGGGCAGCAGATGCAGCGATAGCAAGGGCAGTAATGTCAGCGGCTGTGCTCATGCTTGATTTCTTCGCTTTGTTTTCCGCGAACTCGGTCCTTATATACTGCACTAGGGTATTTCTTATGAAACTCCGCTATAGCTTCTGTGGCGTTCTCCATATCTTGAGGTCGAGTCCATGAGTTCTCCGAGTCTCCATACCCAGTCCACTTTACCAAGTATTCGAGTTTCCCTTGCCTGTTATGTCGACTATGGAGTATTGCCTCAACTTCGTATTCTTCTTCATCATTGATGATTTCTGGGGGTGGTTCGGTGTATGCTGGTCCGTACTCCGGTGTTTCTATAAACGGGGTGAGAAGTCCGGCATGGAACACAGGGTGGATCTTCCAGTCCGATGGTAGTCGGAGTTTGTAGGTGATTGGTCCCAGTACTTCGGTTATTTCGAATGGTCCATGACGTTTGGGTGCAAGTTTAGCCGAGGGCCTTGTGGTGTAATGTTCTTTCCTTCCAGCCAGACTTTCTGACCCACTGTGTATGGCTGAAACCCTCGTTTGTTGCGTGACATGCGTACTGCTTCTGCTGCCATGCGGCTGCTGGCATGTAGCTCATCCCGGATCTGGACCATCTGATGGATGCGCTCGGTGATAGAGGGAATGTTGGAATGTGGATTGATGACATCCACTACTCTGGGTTCGTATCCTAGTAGTGCTTTGAATGGGGAATGTCGAATTGCCGAGTGATATCGGATGTTGTGTGCAAACTCGGCAGTAGTAAGAAGTCTAGCCCAATCAGTTTGGCGGTAATCGCAGAAGGCTCGAAGATACTGTTCTAATCCTGATTGACACGTTCCGTTTCGCCGTCTGTCTCGGGGTGATATGCTGTGCTGATTTCTGTTGGATGCCCAACTTAGAGCAGAGTTCTTCTGGAATTGGCAGCAAACTGGGGTCCTCGGTCAGATATGACTTTCTCTGGTAGGCCAAAGCGTCGCCACACGTTGTGCATGTATAGTTCAGCCGTTACTTCGGCCGAGTGTTGGTGGTGCACGGAACCAGTACCGTTGACTTGGTGCATCCTTGGTCCACAACCACCATGATTGCGTTGTACTTGTCACTTGCTGGTAATTCTCCTATGAAATCAACAGAAACTACTTGGAACGGTAGATAGCTCTTTTCAGAACTAATTGGGTGAATTGGTATGTTCTTGGGCTGGTTCTGAATCTTAACGCTTTGACACGAGGCACACCCTGTGACGTAGTTCTTGATGAATACAGTCATGCCTGGCCACCAGAAGGTTCGTTGAATGAGTTCTATTGTCTTGAATCGTCCAGGGTGTCCTGTGACCACGGTGTCATGGAACGACTTTACTAAGTCTCGTCGAAGTTGTTGGTCTTTTGGTACGTAGATCTTGTCCTTGTAGTAAACTAGACCATCTTCTGCCTTCCAGTCCTCTAGGTCACGTTTTACTGCTTTGTTGCCTTTGGAGGCTAGTAGCGTTTGTAGTGCATTGCTGACTTGGTCGTCTAGTTCAGCAACCTGTCTGATGCGGTCAAGGAGTGGAGTATCGGTGGTTGTTGCGTGTTGATCCTGATCTATGACTCGTAGATGAAAAAGATGCTCTGGTAGCAGGATCTGCTCGGAATTATCACCCCCCCCCTAGATCATGATCAACACGTCTAGAAGGGCATCAGGAACCGTCATTGTAGTTCCAGGCCGGTGGAATAATCGGAATCGGAATCTTGAGAGATACAATGCCCAACGTGCTTGTCTTCGGTTCAATTTGTGTGCTTCTTTGAAATATGCGAGGTTCTGATGGTCGGTGTAGATGTCGAAATCGTAAGTTGCCCCTTCCAAATAGTGGCGCCACTCTTCTAATGCACGCATGATGGCAAGAAGTTCCTTATCGTAGATGTCGTAATTCCGTTCGGTTACCGTCATCGACTGAGAGAGATACGCGCAGGGGTGCCAATGTCCTGTTTCATCCTGTTGTGATAGCACCGCTCCTGTTGCATAACTAGATGCGTCGGTTTCCACTCGGAATGGTTTGCCTGCATCTGGCATCTTGAGTAGTGGTGCACTGCAGAAGACTCTCTTTAATTCGTCAAAGGCAGTTTGACAGGCCACCGTCCAGTTCCATACAGTTGTTTTCTTGGTCAGGTGGTACAATGGTTGCCAATGTCAGAAAAGTTGGGGATAAACCGTCGATAGAAGTTGGCAAATCCAAGGAATGATTGGACTTCTTTGACTTTACGGGGTATTGGCCAATCGGCCACCGCAGAGACTTTACCCGGGTCCATCTCTAGGTTGTTGTAAGACACAATGAGCCCAGGTATTCGATGTGTGATTGTGGAACATGCATTTCTCCGGTTTCAGGAACAGGTCGTTGTCTTTCAGCCGTTGTAACATCTGTTTGATGAGGATGTCGTGCGTTGCCCGGTCTTCAGTAAAGATGAGGATGTGTCCATGTAAACTACTACATGCCCGTGTCAATAAGATCTGCAAAGATCTCGTTCATCATGGATTGGAATGTTGCTGGTGAGTTGGTAAGTCCAAAGAACATGACTTTCGGCTCAACAGGCCAAGGTTGGTCTTGAATGCTGCCTTCCACTCGTCGCCCTCTTTGATACGTACATTGTTGTATCCCCATCGCACGTCCAGTTTGGTGAATATCTTTGCTCCTTTGAGTTTGTCAATAAGTTCCGCAATCAAGGTAGTGGGTATGTGTTCTTCTTTGTCATGGTGTTCAGGATTCGGTAGTCTTGTATTGGTCGTAATGAGCCATCCTTCTTTTTGACACAGAAGAATGGAGAAGCCATTGGGGATTTCGAGGGTCGTATGTACCCTTTCCGTAGGTGTTCCTGTAATGAAGTTGTTGAGTTCACCTGTTCTGGTTGTGACAGCAGGTAAACTTTACAGTTCTTCATTTCTGCTCCCGGTACAAGGTCTATTGCGTGACCCATTTCTTTCGTTCTGGTAGTCGTTCGGATGCGTGCTTTTCAAACACAAATCGGAATCCCAAGAACTCAGCTGGTACAATGTCTTCAATAGTTTGTTCAGTTTTCTCCTTGTGCTGCGCTTTGGCCACTTGTTGAGACACATTGTGTTTGACCCGGATGTAGATGAGATCTTCGCCTCCCGCTATTGCTTCATCAATGGTCTCTTCGTGCCATAGGTAGTCCTTGGCCCAATAGAGCGATTCTTCCTGTTCGGCTACCCATTCTGGAGTGACCGAGATCTTTGAAGGTGTAATATAGTCTGCAGTGGGTGTCGTATCTGCATGCACTTCCTTATGCATCGTGGGAGGACTATGGCCTCACAATTCCTTCTCAGGGTTGGGCTATTGGTTCCATGATGTGGACAGCGTCTGAAGGAAGCTTCTCTCTGACGTAGTTCGGAACTTCCTCGACTTCTTCTACCATGAATGAATGTTTCTTTGTCAATAAATTTGATGCGGGTTTGTCAGATGTTGTGAACTGTTTATCCGGCAGCTGCATCCGCTTGATTGCTTGAATGATCTTGATTGTGAGGGGATCTTCACAGTGGACCTTATTGCCATCTTTGAATTGTATGCATTTGGTCTTCCAGTCTATCGAGGGATTGTGTTTCTTCAACCAAGTCATTCCTAGGATGATGTCGTCTCGACTGAGGTTGGTTACGTAAAATAGTTCATAGTGGACTCTTTGTCCCACCACTAATGGCAAGTATATGCCATGAGTAATTGTCCTGCCACGTTGATGGTACCGTCAACGTTCTGGACTCCAAACGGCTTTGGTAACGGGTTTGCCTCCCACTTGTTACGATTGAGGACTTTTCCATGGATGAAGCAATGCGTCGCACCACTATCAACCAAGACTTGAACTTCGACAATTTTGCAATTGTGTGTGATTTTGCCAGCAAATGATATTGAAAGGTCACTAGCTGTTACACGGTTCGCCTTGATCCTAACACGCGTCGAGGGTGTAGGATAAACTAAAAGCCCTCTCTTTCTTCAAGTTCGTCTAAAAACAGGCCTCTCTCTTCAGCTGTTAGCCCCGCTACAGCCCTGTAGATTATTTCCAAATTCGGCCGAGTTTGGTATTCCGTCCTGCCATTCTTGGACCCGGAAGAGGGGCGGCCCTACCCACTCTAAGTTGAGCCACCTCTCCACTTCCTCCTGCGTCACCCCCAGATCCTCCCGTTTGTGCGCTGCCCAACTTATCCAGTACAAGTCGTTGGCCCAATCTATCATATCCGGGCCTGCGAAGGCCATGGTTCTCCATTCCCTCATGCATTCCGCCTCCTGATTGGTCATAAAGACCCCGTTCCTGTGCTCGGCCGGACCCCAAACTTGCAGGGTCCCCCCTCCATCGTGTCGACATGTAACTCTTCGAGAGCTCCAACCGTCTCGCCTGAATCGCCCGCCACGCTGCCACGCGTGCGACGTATAACTCCTGCGGTGTCCTCCTGACTAACCTCCTCCCCTCTCGCTTCCAAAGTGCTGGTGCCTGATCTTTCTCCTTCAACCACCGTTGCAGCTCGGAGTGCAGGCGGCGGGTTTTGCGCTTGAGGTCGCGTGCGTGGGTTTGGCCTATAGTTGGGATGCAAGGAGAGATTGTTAGCTTTGTGACCAGGCTGATGGCACCTGAGGTTGTCTCTGAAGTGACACTCACGATCTGCTGCGTTCATAACTCTTGCGGTGGCTTGGTTGTTGTTGGAGTAGGGGGTTCGAGTAGACTGACTTCCCCCCTCACTCTTGCCACAGCCATTATGAGCAGCCAGATCGAGCGTCAGGAGTTGTCGGTTTGTTTCTAGCCTGAGCGCTTCTATCATCATTTTTCCGAGGTTCTCTGGTTGATGGTGTAGATTATGAAGGGTGTTAAGGAGGCTCCACTTGAGTCCGCGCTTGTACCAAGCCATTACCGCTGTTTCGTCTCGGTTCTCGCCATATTGTCCCAGCAATACAGAAAAATCATTGTTGTACTCTTGGACTGTTCTCAAGCCTTGATTTGCTCTTTCAAGCTTGGCCAATGCTCATTCTCTGAGTCCTTTGTCCTGGAAGAACATCAACACTTCATCGCAGAACTCTCTCCAGTGTGGGAAATCTTCCATCAGGTATTGTTTCTTCTTCAGCATAGCCCACAGTCCAGCCGTTCCTCCATTCATGTAGCTGAGTACGCAAACAATCTTGTGTATGGCTAGAGCAAATTGCTTGGGCTGCATCTTGATGTACATCAACATGTTGGTCCACCATTCGTCAAACTTCTCGGCCCTGCCATCAAAGTCTTGGGGATCACGGAGTTTGAGCTTCTCCCACTCGCTTTCAGGTGGTGCTCGGTCGTTGGTTGGGGCGTCGGAGTATCTGTCAAAGGGGTACTCGGGGTCGAAAGGGTCTGAATGTTTCCTTTTCTCATGACCTTCCCTATCATAGGGTTGAAAGAGGGGTCGATGTGGGTCTGGGGCTGAAGAGTCGTCATCATCAGGAGTGGTGAATGGTGTAAATGGCCTTTGTTCTCTTTTGGTTCTTGGTGGATGGGTACCTGCTGTTTGCCCAGTACCTTCGGGTTGTATTGCTTCCTCAGGGGTATTCATTGTTGGCTTTGGTGCTACTGCAAGTTCTTCTAACAATAGTGGTGGTTTGTTACTAGCAGATGGTACTTCTGCTCATCTCTTGTCATGTCTTTTGGCTTCTCGCAAATGTCGCTCAACTTGAGCAATGTCCACGACTTCAAAGTCTGGGTGTGGCGGTGTTACTGTTTGTTTTGCTAGTTCTCGATTGGGACAAATGTCAGCTGTACACTGCTCCCACTCGTTGTCTTGGTCAAGATCGACGTCTCGTTTCTTCTTGTAGAAAAGGTGTGGCTTTCCGTAGCAGGGGAGGGATGTTGAAGCTCCTACTGTCATATGCTTCTGATGTCTGATGTGTCTAGTTGCTGCTTCCCATCCAGGGTAAGGCTAGCGAGGATGACAAGGGATTGTAGCAAGACCGCAGTCGTCGCCAATCGAGTTGATCTTCTTGGTGTGCGGGGTAGACCCAGAAGAGTCTATCCAAATGTTAAGACCGACTATCGTCAAGGGACAAGTTGTCAGGTCAGAACCCCTTGGTGTAGCTACACTCAAGGTCTGATGATGGTCTAGGCCGCGCTGTCGCTGTCAAGCACAGTGGCAGACAGATGATGGTTTGATGGAAGGAATATTGATACGAAGTGGATAGACTGAGGTTCTAGCCCCATGTCTAACGGCTATTTATACATGTTGACCTAACTACTTTTGGACCAGTCCAAGGTAGTGGTAGCAAATCGGAGAAACAGAGAGGAAGAACAATACACAGAGAACAGCCACTGCTCTGGAAAGCCAATGAGAGAAAAGACCGTCAAGGTGCGGAAACAAGGGACAATAGAAAGGGGACACATGAGGCAGAGATCACTAGAGAAGGGGTTGAGCCCGAAACAGGAGATAGACGGAGTTGGATCCGAAACAGGGGATAGGCGGGGTTGGACCCGATGGAGTGGTAACGGAGGTATAGAAAGGCCGAGGGTTGAACCAAAGCAATGGTAACCAATCGGAGTTAGGTCCGAGGTTTGAATGGACATCAGAAGGCAACTGATAACATAATAGTCCGTGTTGAACGGAGGCGATGTGGATCAGGGAATGATGGAGGAAAGACGAGTTGGATCGTCAAGGCAATTGTAAAGAAGATAACTGTTTATCAAGGTAATCGAAGAAGTAAAGAAAAATAATAGGGTGTGAAGACCGTTCGTAACAGCGTGAGCGCTAGTCAGCTTTCCATTGTGTTTTGACACAGCTCAGCACGTGGTTTATGACACAGCTCAGTATGTGCTTCGACACAGCTCAGCGCATGCTTCGACACAGCTCAACAGGAATGCCTTCGTATTGAAGCACCTCAGAGATTCGACCTTACTCTGAGGTGTGAGTTTACTGCTTTACTTTGTACTTGTACTTTACTCACTCTGTGTACAGTATTGACACTACGTGTCATTAGGTGACTATTCAAAAGATTCGACCTTACTCTGAGGTTATTGACACTACGTGTCATTAGGTCGAGTACGCGCACTCCGATAGGTACATCAGAGCCGGCACTCGCAAGCACCCTGCGTACGGAAGTTCCACGTGAGGACTTCTTGAATGTACAGCAAACAAACACATGTAATCCCAACCCAGTCTACTGTCACAACTGACAGTATAGCCAAACTTCACATCAAAGAAGTGTTCAGGCTCCACAGCATTCCCCGACAGTTTATATCCAATAGAGGACAAAAGGTCACATCTGAATAGGCATCAATGTGCTGGAGCACACTGGACCAATTTTTCTTCATTCTTCAGGAATTGTAATAGCCACTAGACATGGGGCTAGAACCTCAGTCTATCCACTTTGTATCAATATTCCTTCTATCGAACCATCATCTGTCTGCCACTGGGCTTGACAGCAACCGCGCGGTTTAGACCATCATTCGACCTTGTGTGTAGCTACACCAAGGGGTTCTGACTTGACAACTTGTCTCTTGACGATAGTTGGTCTTAACAGCGTAGAGATGAAGATTGTTTGACATGTGTCTTCTTTGTGATGGTGTTGAACTATGTCAAATAAACTAGATAAAATGTGAGTAAACTGCAGGAGCAGGGTTACAAGTGATGATGTTACTGATAGCAAATTGAATAAATCATATTGCCTGAAATGGTTACTTGAGCCAATGACTTTGTTACCACAAAGAACCTCAGTAAACAACTTTATTCCTGGTAAGAACCTTGCCAAGTAATCTGGCCATGCATATTGACAGTAGTAAGGGCGTTTGCTATGGGTGACACCTTTGATAAGCAACTTGATCTGGGATAAAGTGACTGGGCATGGACGGTCGTCGCTATCTACATGTATATACATACAGCACGTATCTATCGCTCCAGTTTTCTTGCTCACCCACGAAAACCAACCAAGTAAAAAGAAAAAAAAGGCTTTCCAGAGTCATCGTTTGAAAAAAAGAAGTATAAGCGTTCAGAATCGTAATCCATGATAATTCATGCGAGAGGAAGATTAAGAAAGGTCGTGATGCATAGGGTCGTAGTTCCAGCCCAGGGACAAAATCCAACCAAACGGGTTGAATGGTCTTTTGGTGTTCTCGGTCACTGGAAGCCAAAACTCCAGTCCGAATGGTCGATCGCATTTGTGCTCCCTTTACCAGGTAGCGACGATCAAGGCCAGTCGTGGTCTGGGAGGCGTAACCGCTGGGTGTTGTCATTGCGTGATCCAGCACATGAGAAGGCAGCCGCAAAAGAGTTAGGTCAAGTTTGGAGCAGTTGTGTTTGTCAATGGGCAAAGTCGCAAGATGGATAGATAGGTGGGCTTGAAAAGTAGCAAGAGCAGGCGAGGGAGACTGGTGATATACTTGCGACAGCGAGTCCAGTAACGTTGAGCAACTTCTGCTATGATGTCGGCGATGGGTGGATCAAGGATGGGGAAGAGAGTGTATAAGAGAGACAGATATAGTGTACGGAATGGACAGTGATGGAAGTGGATGTGTATGGCAATGAGACGAGGAATGCAACAATGGTGTAAAGGAAGAAAGCACAGCATAGCATACAGAGGGCCCTTGGCGAGGGGAACACATGCAGATCTAGAGGACGGACAATGGGAGGACTTAAGGGAAGAGGTAAACAAGGGTGCAGGAAAGTGGCTTCATCGCGCGGCAACGCTGATACTACGATCTCGTTCCGGTTTAGTTTGCCCAACATGGAACCACTTCATCCACCGACCGCTGCGCTTCGCTTCGTCGTCGTCGTCATGATCGTCCTGGCCACCTGGCACGCCAAGACCCTCAATGTTAGCAAATGAGACGTAGCCATGCATGGCCTTGCACTGTGCAGAGGCGGTCAACGCATTGAATGGTGGAGTCGGCGGAGGCGTAAGGGGATCGATAAGCTGGTGTGACGAAACCTTAATATTCCCCGGGAGCTGCGCGTTGGGCAAGCGCGGAGAGCGAAGGGGTTGATTGGAGGTTGTGTTTGCTCGCGATCTCGACTTCGTCTGGGAGGGCGAATCCATGCCGTTTGACGTTGGGGAGCTAGCCTGCTATCGTAGAAAGGCGAGGGGAGAAGGTATATATGCGTCAGCGACAGTAAAGAGACACCAATAGCGAGATGATCTCACCTCTCCGGGAGCAAAGAACCATTCCCCTTCCACGCTCATATTACGACTGCTTGTCATCGAATTGGAGCCGCCACTTGCTCCGCTGTAATCTCTCTCCCTACTTTTAGCACGCTCAACGTCCTTCGCACCCTTCAGCACACCCTCCAATCGCGAATGTAGCACGACAGAATGTGGCGCCTGTATCGGGACTCCGCGTCCAGCATCCGTGGACGATCGTGACGCGGACTGGGGACTTGCGTGCGTTGGGCGTGTTGCACCAGGTACTGACCGTGCTGACCTCTGCAGTTGTGCACGCGCCGGTGAAGGAGACGAAGGTGAGGCGTACATGCTGCCATCTACATCATCACGCTGGCGAGTGACATGGTCGTCGCTATAGTGTCTTGACACGGGCAGCTGAGGACGCGGGGACTGGTGGGGAGGAACAGAGAACCCGTGTCCAGACGACGAGGACGATCGCGAAGAACTTCTTTTGAGCCAACGCGCGCCTGACAAATCGTCATAGGCATCTTCCTCATCGCTGTAGCATGCCCCAGTGTCGCAATATGCGAACGCGTCTAGAGAGGCATCGGTTGTCGTCGAAGAAGAGGTCGCGCGTCTTGAGCGGCGACCACCGGGTGGTGGAGGGGTCATGAAACCGTGTGCCGGTTGTTGCGCACCAAAGACACTCGGCGTCGGTAGAGTGGTAATCATCATCATCCTCTCATGCTCCTCCACCTTTCGCAATGTATCTCGCAGCAACCTTTCAGAGCGTGACGGAGGGCGAGGCATGCCGGGTCGTGTCAAGGGCAGGTTCGTTGTCAGGCTTAGGGGTGATGGTGGTCTTGAGTGAGAGCGTGAGTCCCTTCTCTTATTTGTAGGCAGCGACGTGGGCCTGCTGGAAATGATGGGAGACGGTGCATGTATCTGCATGGACATCGCGAGGGTGGGTGGCCCACGGGCTGGAACCAAAGCTTGTCTAATGAGGATGTTGGAGGGGGCCCGTCGAGATGGGGTCGAGCTGTGCAGAAACGCGGAGGACGTGAGTAGATGCGGGGGAACAGGATTGGATCAGTCTATTTGAACGCTATGGCCGAAGGGTAATATTATAGAGAAAGGACCAAAGCGAGGGGATCACCAAAGAGGCGGCAAGTATAATATATGGAAAGCAGTGTGGCTCGATCAGTTGAAGACGCCTGAAGGTATTCCAGCCAGAACATAGTTAATTGACTCGAAATGTGCGAGGAGATATTGCACGTGGATAGAGTTTACTCAAACAGAACCTTTCGAACCGAGCGAGTGGATAAGGGAGATATGCGAAGGAACACGTACCTATTTGAGAACTTGCGTGCTTGCGGAGAAGGCGAAGGCGTGGAAAATCCAACGGTCTGCGCACGCACACGGGGACTTGAGCTGCCACTTTCCAATGACGATGACGACGTCTGCGGAGTGAGCAGTACGGCGGTTCGGCGGTCGGGAGTGCGCGGGGGCTGCGAGCGAGAAGGAGATGTAAGGGAGAATGGAGGGAAAGAAGAAAGAGGCGACACCGGCGATGACAATGGTACTTGAATGTCTTTGCCTGCGCGTGCGGGATACCTGGCTAAAGACGGGAGGTCATACGGTCGCTGATGGGCCTGGGGGCAGCGTGTTAATGCAGCCTCCTGTCTCAGACTCGTGGTCTCAGGCGTCTCTGAGCACGAGGATGAAGACCTTGAGGGTGAGTGAATTGCACTGATACTTCGGACTTTGGACTTTCTCGCGTCAACGTATTCGGTGCATATAGGAGGAAGGCGGAATTTAGGACTGCCACCATTTCTTGAGCTCGAGGCAGCGTCCGAAAACAATGGGTCTGTCTCCAAATGGGCATCGCGTCGGACCCTGTAGCCCTGCTCGCTCGTTGAGCTGGATGCAGACCGGCTATGGGGGCTTGCGCGGGGAGACCGCGGTGTCCTTGATAATCTGAGCTTGCTGTCGGACCGAGACGGTTGAGTAGGCGAGCGAGGTGAGGATGGCCCAGAAAAAGACGGCGATGGGAAGGTGGTCATAATAAGATTCGCTGGGATTGAAAGATTAGAGGGCGAGGGATGCACGAGGCAGGTAGCCTCAGGATCTGAGCTTGTGCGCTGCGCCAATAGCGTCGGTCGCCGTGCAGTGAGTCGTTGAGACTGTCGTGTGCCGTCGTGGAGGTCGTCGAGAGGGAAGGGAATTGTTGCGAATAATGAATTCCCTGCCCATTTTACGGGAACGCGCCTATGCTCGGCGGTGTGCTTCCATATTTGGGAGGAAACCCCACTTTGCGCGCGAGGGCCTAGACCTTCGGAGGTAACACATTCAATAACGTGATGACATCGGTGACGTTCCGGGCTCCATTGGCCAATCGGATCGCTGCATTTATAGGCTAAAATTGGCTGTTACCCCGACGCGTGACCGTATGCGTGACCAACCACCCAGCAAGTTCCGTCGACGATGTTAACCACTACGCCTGCCAAAAACAGCTGAGGGCATGCGTGGCGAAGCGAAGTATTGGTTTGAGTAACAAAGCCTTGTTTCCACCTTTGTGTGTTGTTTGTTTGCTGCTTTTGTGCGTAGGCCATTGTTGACTAGTTTGCACCCCATTTCTCTTTGTCCTGCGGTCAGGAGTTTTGTTTGCCCATGTTTTACCAACCAACACACGCTCCAGACGGTGGACCAGACCGTCCGCAGAGCAAATCTGTCCGGGCTAACCCAGCAACGCACTCGGCAATCCCCACTTAGCTAGCGTAATGCGGTGCGCCGGTGCCTGGCTGCTCGGCGCCCGGCCATCGGTATGTCTGGCGCCATCTCGGGCTGGCAGAAAATAACATTTACTCTTGGCCATGGCCATGCTACGTACCCCAGGCCTAAAGGTGAGCAAATGAGGCAAGTAGAAAGTCTTGCATTGGCATTTTCTAGCTATGGCTAACAAAAAATAGCAGCAGTTCGCGTCACCAAAACGAGCTGTATCCAGGACCGAGAACCAACATTAGCAGCTCCACTCGAGGAACAAACGTCTTGCAACACAACATCCGCCCTTGCCGTAAGTACTCTAACTACCTTGCCAACCTTGACAAAAACACGTTGCTGAGATACCCGCAGTCTTTCACCACCAATAAACGGTGAAGTAGTACTAGTACACCCATTTGCTCAGCTCTTCATAGCATGTGAGCATCTCCAGTGAGTCTGCCGCCTCAGGATGCTACGATGCACCAGTCACACTTCCATCATGACGCATGGCTTGTGTGGCTGGCACTGTTGCATCCTCACGCGGTACAAAACAGGCTCGGATCTGGTACTATTCAGTTCACACGTTGCACCGTATTATTACTCACTTTCTCGTCTTGGGACTAGGGAAACATTACTTCATACTCGTCTACGTATGACGTTTATAATGCGAGATATCGAGACCGCACATGCTTTAGAGTACGTCGTCGTCGCGTCTGCTGTTGGAGTCACCACTTCACTTGGACATGTTCAAAGTCATATCCGTTCGCGGCGGTGCAACCTTGGTTCCCATAGTCGGCCCACCTCGGATGATGAGCTCCATGTTCACGAAACAAACCTTCATCTAGATACTGCGGTATGCCACTCGCGAAAACAGGTGTTTTTGGTTACTGTTTATTCTCCGTTCTGAGCTCAAACCCGTCCAAAAGTCCAAACCTTCCCCAAGTGAGTAAGCTCTTCTAGATCTTCTTCATCCCCTATATTTGACCCAGAAAGTGATATATTTATCCTCCAATTCACATCCTCTTTGATACGCAGCAAAAGAAGGTCTACCCTCACTTGCGTCATCCAACTCCGACAAAGAGAGCGACACTTGTACGCGTACGTAAATGGTCCACGTCCCGTGCACCTCGGAGCCGGCGAGGATTACGAGACATACATAGGCTCTGCCGTCTGTAGATGCCTGACATGCTTGTAGGTTGCGTCTTCATACCCGCCTGCCTTGATGTACTAATGTCAACTTTCGCTTCAGCTTACGGGTGTCACTTGTGATAGATTCTGCGCGGCATGGCTTCGCAAGCGGTGCTTTGCAGCTATTCCGAATTTGAAAGCGTCCTCATAAGACTGCGCACGGTAGATATAACGCTTGTTCTGATCCGCATTCAAAAGTTTGACCACGTTGATGAGTAGCGTACCATGCATGGACTTTGCTGCGAGGGAATTTCGGGATGACGCTTTGTCATAGGACGCTCGTGTTGAGCGGTCTGATGAGGAAGAGCCATCCCGAGGTTATGCAGTGCTGCGGTGCATGATGTAGCCTGCTGAACCGCTGTTATGTGGTTAGTGATCCAGTCCTTTTTTTTCGAACAGTAGATTTCAACTTTTCATCTTTATAGCGTGACCTGTACGTTTCCGCAGACAGGGGACTGTATCGTTGTTCTGCTCATCTGCTCTGAGCGCTCGGAAACTCAATCCGGAGAAGGACAGCCAGGTCGGTCACTAAACATCTGAATGCTGCGTTCCACTCATCTATGTCAACAGGTTCTGTTGACGTACTCGAGTCTCACAGCCTCGACCTCTCAGCTTCTTGCGCGATTTTCGCTGTTCAATTAGTAGCCTTTGCGTCATGATTGCTATTCGTCGATATGAGTAGCCACGGACCGATCTACACCACACAAGTATGGTAGACTCCCTCGATGTGCGACGGCACTTCCTAGTATAAAGCTGAAAGGCTGTTCAGGACGATACGCTTATCAACGATAGCCATTGGTGAGCAGTTTGTGCCACTCGCAACTCTGTAGGCGCCCACGCACTCGGAAGATGACAACTGACATGATACCACGCCTAGCATGCCATGGTAGTGCTTTGGATTCTAGGCATGTAATAATCACAACTCTCTCGGACGATCTGAGCTTACGAAGAATCCTTTCGTTTCAGCTTGCCTCGCTTGAACGGCGTTCCGTGCTAGGATCATACATTCATGGCCCCCGCGTGACGAACCCTTGCGCTATCGCTGAGATGTCATCGGACTTTCGAGGTTCAACAGCGGGTACACGTCAACGACGCTGGTGACCTTCAGTGATCAGAAGACTAGGCTGATATGCTGCAGCGACGCGCCTGGTACATGGTTCCCCCTCTATTCATAATCGCACTGACGTCGTGTCCGAAGTCTAGGTGTATTCGAGGTGCCGTAAGGTTGATGCCACGATGCACACAATGTACGTCTCCTAACTTAACATGCCCACAGGACATACGGTCTAGGTCGTTGGGAACCATTGACGAGGACCCTGTAGCGGAGAATTCACACCCTCGAACTCTCATGTCGCTATCGTCAAATCTGGGGTAGCTGCCGATCGTGATCGCTACAGGGAAGTAGTTCATATGGATTCTCTCCCGTATATGTTTTGACCTCAAGGGACATCCAACGGGGACGAGTGTTTCACTCATCGAGGCGACGACGTCTAGTAGCTACATGAACTAGGCCCTCGCGTTGTACGTCTTCTCTGCACCACACCACCTCGCTAAAAAAAACATCTAGAGCTCCTCGGAGAGTCTGAAGAGGTCGTCTGACTACCTCAAACGCTCGCGCGTAATACATGTCGAGGACACATCACACAGATCGTGCGTCATATGTCTACAGGTATGTATACATACCTATTCGTCTCTTGCCTGGAACCTGCTCACATGTACTTGGTCAGGGTTTGTGAGTGCATCGTGAACGATGCACGGTTCAAAATCGCAGAGTTCATGTGCCAATTGTTTCAAGTCATAGGACGTCAACAGGGTGTCTTCGAGCTGTCGTCCAAGTGGTCAACTGCTCGTGCAAGACCAATGGCACTGCCAGGTTCTAGAGCGTTGGTGTCCTGGTTCTCAGGAACAGTACAAATCTGAGACTCGTGTACGTCGAAGGCAGCTTCTGGTGTGAGCTTGGAGCAAGAGCACGCTGCAAATTTGGACTTGTTGAGAAACTGATGTTAGTTTATTGTCATGATGGCTAGCATTCTCAAGTACCATGTCTTCCCGCCACTCAACGAATGATACCCTGCTGTCATATTATCTAAGGTCAGTAAACATGTTTGACTGGCCACGACTTTTCTCATGACTTTTCTTTTCCTGCTTCATCAGTACGTGAGAGTCATCCGCTCGGGATGCCACGTACCTTTTACTCCGGCCGGAAGACCGATCGGGACCGTCCGACGCGGGGCTCAGCTGGCCCTGCAGACAGATCGGAAACGGGCGAGCAGCGAGAAAATGCAGCTGAGTATGGGCTGTGTCTCATGTTACAATGGTGGGTCGTGACACGGACAGTTGGGTGTTGAACTGCTCATCAATTCAACCCGCACATTCGTATAATCAGCCCAGCCCAACGAATTGGTACCGCCGACACAACGTTGGCGCTTTCAGGACCAGCGCTCTTCTTGCGCTCAACGACACAACGACATCAATGTCGAGAAGTTGACCGCCCCGGTGCGTGCGGTATTCCGGCGATGTTGTTTTTCCAAACAAGGTCTTGTCAAAATACGCACGCCATGTTCCCACCGAAACTCGGATAAGTAGGACAATGGACGAGCCCGAAAGCTCATAAACGCTCGGAAAGATCCTTCAGGTAGACAACGGTGAGCGCCGGATTCCATCTGATACATGTGAGAGGACTCACTCCTGGCTTGCGTATCTCATTGTTCGTGGTTTTCAGCTGAACATTCCCCTTTCGCTTTGCATCTATCAGGATGGCACAGTTGCCGATACCGCGATTTCGGAGAAAGATATGGGGATAGCGCAGTGCCAAGGCCAAGTGCGCTTCAAGTGAGTCCAAACGAGCTTGTGCATAGGCTAAATTCAATCATCTTACTCTTAGATGTCGATAAAGCGATGGATGCGAGATCCGTTATGGCACAGGAAGTGAGGACGCTGTGTTGCTGCGGCCCACCTTTGTTGACCGATAGCAGTGACCCACTTTACATAGCTTACTGCCAGTAAACATGCGTATCAAAGGTACGTAAAAGTTTTGCGTTATGAGATGTGGATGTCGCAGCGCACTTACGAACATTTTCCGGCGTTCATGCCGAAATTAGCTGCTATCGCTCTGTTTCGACAACATCATGTCGCGATGTCGCACCAAACCCCGATGTCAGGTTCTGAAACGGTGCGCCCAGTGTTATTGATGAACACCTCTTTTGATACTTGGCCATCAAATACGAAGAAACAGCAGTCGGATTATCAGGCGAACATCCGAGACGCATTGAAAAGACCCGACGAAGCGTCGCGCGGGCGGTGCGTCGCCAAGACTTCTGCAAGTATTCAGAACCTCTTCTGTGTCACAAATATCTTCGCTTGACTGCCCGAATTCCGTGTTTGTTTACCACTCTCGCTCGAGGATGATCCCTCTAGACCCTCCGCCGCCTCGGGATTAGCGTGGACGATGTACCAATTCTGCCGTGCCGACTGACAGCGATTAGGTATGTGGGAGCCAGGGACGCAGAGAACTTTGCGTAAAGCCTATCGGCACGATACAGATGACTACCATCTCTCAAAAATTTCCAGATGCTCGAGTCGCCCTGCAAGCATCACGAAGAAGCTTGCATAATTGGAGGGACGATCATAAAACCTGCGAGGCAAGGCAATCTTCACGCATAACGGACCTGTTTCCCGTTGGATTTCACACCGGCACATTTTCGCTGAGCCGAGATGAGTCTTGTCCTCCAGTCGTCGCAGGCCGCAGTGACAGAGACGTTGTTCAGCCGCCGATATTAACGTCAAGCTATACCACGCCGCACAGGACACGCACCTTTGAAGTTTTTCCTGTATGTTTTTCGGTGGGTTCTTTGGGTTTGCGACAATTCTTCTCAGGTCGCGCAAGAGCCACCGACGGTACGAGTTCCGGTCGTTAGCGACGGGCACGCAGATCTTCCTGTTAAGGCAGGGCTCAACTCGCGCATCTCATCTACGTAAGCTCATGCATGACGCGTCACAAAATTCGGAAATTCAGACTTTCAAAGCAAAGAATTCCAAGGACCGGCTTTCCCTTCTGCACCTATGAAGGCAAACCCTTTGCGAATGAACGCACGATGGACGCTCTTCCAAGTTTGTATTCGTGCCATACTTTACGACCAGCCGAACGGTGCGCAGTCTTTACGGGTGGATTAAACTAGATATAATGCATCTCTCATCAGCAAAGGGTGGTCAATACCTTTGTGGGAATGGTACGCATTCTCCAGCTAATCTAATCTACGAGTTTACCCCTGCTGTGTTGCTTTCGACCTCGGAATTGCCCCCACGCACGTTTGTCTTATCCCTTTGCAGTGTCATGTTACCTCAAAATGAGGCAAGTCTGAGTAGACCGTTGACTGCACAAGTACGTCAATCGAACATCATGCGCGCGTTTCAGGTACACAACTCGGTATTACTTCGCGGTGATTATACGATTGCTTCCAGTGGGTGACAGTACCCGCACAGTACACATATGTATGTTCAAGACGAGACGAAAATAACTTCACTTTCGGTTTTGACTGCAGCTGGTTGACTTGTGCATTTGGGATGAGCAACCTCAGAGGAATCTAAGATCCTCAACATCCGATCAAGAGATTAGCGTTGTGGCGTTTGTAATCAATTTGCAGAACGCGTTTTGAGCCACGGTCGGTTCCTCCTCAACGTCCACCTTCAAACTGCTTCATGACTTGTTGATCTTGCTTTGCTAACGTTAACATTCTTTATTCCAGTAAGGAGTCAATGCCCTAATTTACACATGTGCTAAAGACTATCTTGTGGCAGATCAAAAATCGACGGAGACCTGCACGCACCTACCCGCATTTCGTCTGTCTGCAGGACCTTTCGAGTACGTTGGCACACACTGATTTAATTGTATCTAACGAAACGGATAGTACGATGTTGGTACTATTTGGATCATCCCATCTCTCGCCGACGAAGCGTGATATACTGCTGAAGCAGATCCAGACGCATTGCCCTACAATCGCGTCTGTAGACACCAACTACGTCCATCTGGTGTCTTGCAAGACAAAAGCCGCCGAAGAAGACCTTTCTGATGTATCCTCTTTGCCGCGCAAGATACTAGACAGGCTACTGGACTACGGTGACAATAATTCGCTCGTCGAAACCAGTGAAGCTCTCGCTCACCACCGGAACGTGGTTTACGTCCTCCCGAGAGTCGGATCCATCTCTCCATGGTCCAGCAAAGCTACAGATATTGCTGCTATCTGTGCGTTGGGAGAACATGTCGAGCGTGTCGAGCGTGGGGTCGTCTTGACTTTCACCACGGAATCTGGCTCTCCTGTCACTCAAGAAAATCTAGAGTCGTTCGCTCAGCTGATCCACGATCGTATGACACAGGTTATTCAGCTCTCACCACCAGATGCCAACCTTATATTCGAGCATAAGAGCGTCAGCCCTCTCCGCGTGGTAGAGCTCCAGTCCGAAGGCACTGAAGCATCTGGCCAGGCAGCCCGCGACCGCCTCATCGCTGCAAACAAGGAACTAGGACTGGCGTTGTCTCTGGGCGAGATTGACTACCTCATTGATGCCTTCGTATCTGGGTCCTCTCCGATCAACAGAAATCCAACGGACGCCGAGCTGTTCATGTTCGCGCAGGTCAATTCCGAGCACTGCCGACACAAGATTTTCAACGCCTCCTGGACCATCGACGGGGCCGACAAAGAAGACTCTCTCTTCCAGATGATCCGGAACACAGAAAAGTTGAATCCCACCGGCACGATCTCAGCGTACTCTGACAATGCCGCCGTCTTCGAGGGTCCTTCTGCGCCACGGTTCGGAATATCCAAAACTAAGGCTCAAGCTCCGCATCGGAACCACGCCAACATCTACACATCTCAAGTCGAGCACATGCCGATTCTGGTAAAAGTCGAGACCCACAATCATCCCACTGCCGTCTCTCCTTACCCCGGAGCTGCCACCGGCTCTGGTGGTGAGATTCGTGACGAAGGCGCAGTTGGGAGGGGCTCCAAACCTAAAGCCGGACTAGCAGGCTTCACCGTCTCCAATCTTCTCATTCCCGGCTTTGAACAACCATGGGAGACTGATTTCGGTCGACCTGAACATATCTCGTCAGCTTTCGATATCATGATCGAAGGGCCGCTTGGTGCGAGTGCGTTCAACAACGAGTTCGGTCGGCCTGCGTTGGCGGGATACTTCCGCACGTTCTGTGAAACTGTTCCTTCTGCCGATGGCCAGTCGGGGGAGGTGAGAGGCTACCACAAGCCCATCATGATTGCGGGTGGTCTGGGAAACGTCCGTCCGGCCTTTGCGAGGAAATCCAAGATCACCCCCGGGGCGAAGATCATTGTGTTGGGTGGCCCTGGCATGTTGATTGGCCTTGGCGGCGGTGCGGCGAGTAGCCAAGTCTCGGGCGCGAGCTCTGCCGAGCTCGACTTTGCGAGCGTACAAAGAGATAATGCTGAAATGCAAAGACGGTGCCAGCAGGTCATCGATGCTTGTGTCAACCTAGGCGAGGACAGTCCCATCCAGTCGATTCATGATGTGGGCGCAGGAGGTCTCTCGAACGCTCTGCCAGAGCTCGTTCACGATTCTGATCTCGGTGCTACCTTTGAGATTCGAGACGTCCTCGTTGCGGACTCGAGCATGTCGCCGATGGAGATATGGTGCAACGAGAGTCAAGAACGATACGTTCTGGCAATCTCTTCTGACAAAGAGGACGAATTCAGAGCTTTGGCTACTCGCGAACGATGCCCTTTCTCTATCGTTGGCATTGCCACCGCCGAGGAGGAGCTCATCGTGACAGATCGTCTGCTTAAACAAGACGTTGTCAGGTTGAATATGTCGACACTCTTTGGCAAGCCTCCTAGGATGCACAGACAAGACGTTACAAGGAGTATTCGCGGCAACTCATTCGATTCCACCCTGACCCAGTACATCCCGTCTGCAAACTCCTTTTCAGAGCGTTTGAGCGCTGCAGCAGACCGTGTGCTTCATCTCCCCTCTGTTGGCTCGAAATCCTTCCTCATCACTATCGGTGACCGCACCATCACAGGCCTCGTCACTCGCGACCAGATGGTGGGGCCATGGCAAGTTCCCGTTGCTGACGTAGCTGTCACTCGAACGACATACGGCTTCGATGTGCTGACAGGTGAAGCAATGGCAATGGGCGAGCGCACTCCAATCGCTCTCCTGAACCCCGCAGCGTCTGCTCGGATGGCTGTCGCAGAGTCCTTGACTAATCTCATTGCAGCGCACATCACAGACCTCGGCAGTGTCAAGCTCAGCGCGAACTGGATGTGTGCCGCATCAAAAGCGGGAGAGGGAGCTGCGTTGTATGAAGCAGTCCAGGCAGTCGGCATGGAGCTTTGTCCTGCTCTTGGTATTGGCATCCCCGTCGGTAAAGACTCGATGTCGATGTCGATGAAGTGGAAGGAAGGGCTCGAGCAGCGTGAAGTCAGCTCGCCAATGTCACTCATCGTCACTGCATTCGCAGCTGTGAAGGACGTGCAGAACTCATGGACACCTCAGCTCCGTTCGGACCCTGCCAGTGGCGTGCCCACCGTACTCGTCTTCTTCGATCTGGCCAATGGCAAAGCACGTCTTGGCGGATCAGCGATTGCCCAAGTTTTCAAAGAGATCGGCTCTGAGGCTCCTGACGTTGAAGATCCTGCACAACTGAAGGCATTCTTGAACGGATGCTTGACCGCCAAAGCGTCAGCACCAGGTATTGTTCTTGCCTACCACGACAGATCCGACGGCGGTCTGTTCACCACCTTAGCCGAGATGTCTTTCGCTGGCCGGGTTGGCGTAGAAGTCGACCTCGACGCGATAGGGACAAACGATCCTGTCGCCGCCTTGTTCAACGAAGAGCTAGGCGCCGTAGTGCAAGTTCGTGAAGCGGACGTAGAACTTGTCGAGCAGGTCTTCACCAACGCCGGGTTCTCTGCATCGCACATGCACATCATTGGACGGGTCCGCGAAGACCAAACGTTCACCATAACCCACTCCAAGCAAACCATCTTCTCCAGCACTCGCGCCGTCCTCCAGTCAGCATGGGCAGAAACCTCATACAAGATGCAGTCCCTGCGCGACGACCCTACCGGCGCAAAGCAAGAGTACGACCTGATCAAGTCCACCTCGCACACCGGCCTCTTCTTCAACCTCACCTTCTCCCACCACCCCTCCCGCACCCTCTTCCGCCGCCCCAAAATCGCCATTCTGCGCGAACAAGGCGTGAACGGGCAGACAGAGATGGCCTGGGCGTTCACCGCCGCCGGCTTCGACGCCGTCGACGTCCACATGTCCGACATCCTCTCCGGCAGGACCGACCTCGCCGATTTCCGCGGGTTCGCCGCCTGCGGCGGGTTCTCGTACGGCGACGTCCTCGGCGCCGGCAAAGGCTGGGCCAACTCTGTCCTGCTGAACGAGACGGCGCGGGCGCAGTTCGTCGCGTTCTTTGCCCGCGAAGACTCTTTCGCGCTCGGCGTGTGCAACGGATGTCAGTTTATGAGCAACTTGCGAGAGATCATACCTGGTGCAGAGGAGGTTTGGCCCGACTTCAAGCAGAACCGGTCTGGGCGGTTCGAGGGGCGGGTGTGCATGGTGGAGGTCGTGCCGAACGAGGTGACACGCTCTTCCGTGTTCTTGCACGACATGGCGGGTTCCAAGTTGCCTGTCGCGGTTGCTCACGGGGAAGGACGGGTATCGTTCACGAAGGTTGGTCAGTTGGAGAAGTTGGAAAGTTCGAGTCTGGTTGCTGTACGTTACGTGGACGCTGCTGGGGAGCCGACGGACGTCTACCCTTTGAACCCCAACGGTAGTCCAGGTGGCATCACAGGAGTGCAGACCCCAAGCGGACGAGTCCTCGCACTCATGCCTCACCCTGAGCGAGTCACTACTCTGGAGAGTAATAGCTGGTATCCGTCCGAGTTCAAGGAGAGCTGGCAAGGCGTTGGTCCGTGGTTCAGACTATTCCAAAATGCGCGTCGCTGGTGCGGCAGCTAGAGAACAAGACATCCAATGTCAAAAAGTGTATCATCTTACATTTCTGACCGTCATTGTAGAATTAGAGTTGTATTTAAGCCGACTTGCTCAACAGAAATTGTATGGACTTGCCATTGTGGGTCAATTACATGCAGCATTGTCGTGTCCGTGAAAAATCCAAGACGGGGAAACAAAAGTAGGAATACCAACCGCTGAAGATATAAAAATAATAACCCGCTCCTCGAAAGGAAAATAGAGTACGGAGCGTGTACGAAATGTCCAGGGACGGGTGGGTGCCTTCTAAGGTAATGGTCGATGGGAAAAGTCCATGCGAGGGATTGATACATGTAGGGGGGCAGCTAGTCGTCACAAGAGGGTGTGCAGTGTACGAATGTGTTTGTGCTGTTTATGTAGATGGATGAGACGTGCAGCGTGGGTATATGAATGCGTGATGAGATAAATGAACTATTGGACGCCCGAAGCATAACGACGAAGATATCCAATCCCAGCAAACAGTGGGTGATGATCCTGGAAGTCATCGTAGGATATCTGTAGCCCGAATCGTTCATCGCGCGTAACTCGTCTGCATTTCTACCGGTGGTTGGTCATAGTCCTGGTGCTGTGGATATGCCGATGGTGTTTGGACGTCCTCTTTCTCCACCGCGTCACCCTTCGCCTTATCCGCAGCGGCCGTAGCAGCAGTAGGATCACCGATACCGGCACGTGTACCCCAACCAGTCTGTGTGTTGTGTTTGAGTACACAGACAAAACATGCTGCTTGACTTGACATACCTCGTGGAGCGTAAGGAGGGCATAGACCTTCATTACTGCGAAGTAATAGCCGAACAATATGAAGGCTGGTATGTAGATGATATCTTGCGGACGATACCACAGATGTGGCAGAAGCTTGGCCGATCTCGTAGCTGTCAGCCAGACGACGTAGCTGATAACCACATTCCTGGATGGGCCGAGTCAGCGCGAGAGCGAGAAGAGAGTTGCTAACCAGCTTACCACCAGGGTAAATGGAAACCGCCATCTATGACGGGAATTGTACTCTTGTAAATGACATATCCCACCAGGCATGGCCCGCTGAGGAGCGTAAACGGATTGATGAGTTTGTCCACCTGGACGGAGTTTGATCAAATTACGTTCATATGTTACCCAATGAGCAGACTTACCATAGTGTAAGCGACGTAAGGGTGTCGTGTCCACACATACCGCTCCGTGAACAATGACCGGATATCCGAACGCCACGTATTTCTTGTCCATCGGAGTACTTGTTTTAGGAAGCGCCAATTAGGCTTCATCGTACTCAGCAATTCGGCTTCAGGACAGCACTGCACGTATGTGTTCCATCCGTGGCTGACCATCCACCTCGTCAAAAACTTGTCGTCTCCGGAATTGAGTTGGTATTTTCCCAGCCAGTAGTCGTGTGTGAAGCCATGAAGGAACTCCGGGTCTTTGAGAATGACAGTGCGATAGGCGGCTGTTCGACCCGAAAGACAGGGAATACCGCCATCAATGTGCGTAGACGCGGAAATTTCAATGTTACGAATGGAAAGGCGAAACGCGGCGAGAACCTCCCAGACTGTCATTCGGTCCCCACAAGGCTGAACGCGCTGCGACGTGCCCACACCGCCGATTTGTTGATCCTCGAAGCATGCAAGGGTGTAAGGCAGGAGGGTAGGAGGCCAGATAGCGTCGTCGTCGGCAAAGACGATGATGTCCGTCGTAGTATTCTTGATCCCGTGCGACATCTGCAGGCGTTTGTTCGCGTACGGGACTGTGAGTACGCGGATGCGCTCGGGATCGACAGCATTGGCGAGGTCTTGGAGAGGTCCCAACATCTTCTCCTCGGTGATGATGAGAATCTCCTTCGGTTTGCCTACAAGCCAACTGTGTGCTGCCTCCTTGAACTCCTCCCCTGCATCTATGGTGGGTACGATAATGGTGACATCTTCTTCGGCGAGATAGGTTGGGTTTTCAGGCAGGGGCACGGGTCGATATGTAAACGAGGCAGCTATACGAATCAAATACCACAGGTAGCGGTAGAAGCTGCGAAGGTGTCAGCACCCGGTTTCGCCAGTCAAGGCGAGATGCATACCCAATGACCCCAAAGGGCACAACTGACGAATAGAGAGATTGAGTACAACGCCGCCTCAACAAAGGGCGGGTAGATACTCACAGACTGGAAAGTGGTCAGACGTCAAACGAAGCATTGTTTGAACGCCTTTATTCGTGAGGGCAGCCCAATGTTAAACGAGTGACGGGGTAAGTGTGGACGACGGAGAGGCGGTCGTCGCCGCTGGCAGCGAGCGAACGGTCGTGATAGAGAGCGACCAAAAGATTCACCTGGACAACAACAGACGTCAGCTACATGTGTCTGGCTAGCTGAGTTTGAATTGGGCAGTCGGCGACTTTCGGCATACGCGCGACACTTCAGGCGCCGCTGAAGATTTGCTTACCGCATCCGGGAACGGACTGCTCAGCTGTCACTCTCGTTCGCATCCTGATACAACACTTCCTTTCTTTCCACAGACAATTCCAGCTTCTCAAGTCTTGCTCTTTGCTGGCAACACCGAACCCTGACGAGCGCGCTTTGGTAACATGTCTTCACTCAGGGTCAGCCCAAAAAATGATAGGGACAGACATGAAGCTCAAAAAATGGACTGCGCAAACTCATGTGACAGATGCGCCAGGTCTTAGAACATAGCCAGCGTTGTTAGACATTCGTTGTGCTTCATTCGCATTGGCCATCTGTTCCCAGCATACTGCTCGGCTCTAACGGACACTGTAGTTTAGCTGAAGAACGTGTGTCGACTCTTTTACGCCTTTCAGCACTCGCCTTTGTTCTCTCTATTCTTGTCATAACATCCACGGGCCGCGGGCGTCCGTGTCGCGCAGCCATTTGTCTCTCGTACGCGATCTTTGGCGTGATCGTCAGCAGACATCATCTCGTAACGTTTCATCGCGAGCAGCCACAACAATTCTCCCAGACTTGATATCACGTTTGGGTCGATTTGGTTTCATCCCGACAAATATTCCCATAACTTCTCAACGCCAAAAATACTTTTTGCACCGTGTACTGACACGAACCTGTAAACCTTCTAATTTTGGAATCATAGACGCTCGGGCTTGGTGGCTTTTTCGTGAAATGCTGCCAACAGTATGTGCTACTTCTCACAACGCACTACACGACGACTAACCCATGTTTGATTTACCAGGAATAACAGCGAGAGGAGATACGTCTATGCTCCTCGTCACCGATGAGCTCGCCTCCCCGGCTGATTTCATCCTCCACTCGAACCTGGCCGCGCACTTGAAAGATTCGGATTCCAGATGCGTCGTGCTATCCGCGTCTGAGAATGTCTTGCGCTGGAAGGCTATAGCGAGTAAATCTGTCAGTCTCACCTTATATCTACGAATAATTGGCCCTCCTGATAAACTCATCAGAGCTTGAATGTCCCTAGCATGGTCTCTAAAGGCTCGCTCGTCTTCGTGGACATCGAGGCAGAACTGGAACAATCAGGCAGCACAGAACAACCCAGTCTCCGTGCCATATTCGATCGCACAGTAGCACATTTTGCCGACGAGGCTCGCAGCCTTCTGCGCACACTCCTCGTCGTCGACGACCTCTCCATTCTGGAATGGATTGGATTTTCGACGCAAGAAGTGTGTCGTTTTGCGCGTGCGTTGTGTGCCGCATGCAACAATGTGTGTATCAAGTTCAAGGCGACTGCACGCGGTCCACTCAAACGCATGTCCAGACAGATACATCACTCATCATACGATATCACGTAGTCACACCGGGAAACCCAGATGAACTCCTTCGACTACTTTTCCAACTGTGCGCATATCGCCTCGATGTCTTTCCTCTGTCTACGGGAAGAAGCGGATCTGTCAGTGGACAGGTGTGTCATATTTCTCCTATCAATGCTATTCCAACAACTCACGTCTGTCACAGATCTCGTTGTATCCTGGACCTGGGGGCACTGAACTGGCTCTGAAGACGATTCCTCGAAGTAAAGCGCTCTTGTATCGTCTAACAGATACAGGATTTACTCTCTTTCAACGAGGCACGGGATCATCTGTGCTGTAGTACATGTCCATACGCCGCTGGCTCATGTTAGGCTTGACTCACAATGCGTTTGCTGTAGCACAAGTGACTCAGTTTGGGTCCTTGCTCAAACATGACTCGCCCGAAGCAGACTTCGCCTGTGCTGTAGAGTCATAGCAAGTATGATAGACACTGCCCGCCTGTTGGAGGCGTAGGCGCTTGTGCTTCAAAGCATTGCCAGTGGCTGACCGAGAAAAACGACGGGTCGCCTTCAGCATGGCCAATTTATTTAATACTAACCGACAGTGCATAGCCTTAACAGTTTCATGAATGTGGTGTTCATCGCAAGACATTGATAAATAGAGCAGCTCAAACATCGAAAGAAGATCCAGTTTCAGCTCCTAATCCCTAGACGTAGAAAAGCACGTCTGCCTGCGACCCAAGGCGCTACAGCACTTTCACCGTAACCACCACCCACACAAACTCAGAGCCTATCATCTTTCTTACCTCTTCTCATTGAAAACAATGCGTGTGACTTTACTACCTCTACTTCTCGCTGGAGCCGGGCTTGGTGAATAAATTTGGACTCCTCGACCGTTCTACAGAGTACTAAGTGAAATCCACAGTTGCTACAGCAAGCCCCATTCGAGTCGTAGTCGTCTCTGGTCACAACGATGTCTCCAGCTTCACCAGGATTCGAGTCAGCAGCCCTTTCCTTCCCAACATTTTCCGGCCTGAGGGACCTGGAGTCCCTATGGCTGAAACGCCGCAGCAGAGCAGTGGGCATCGTCACCTCTGTTCGAAACTCAGAAACAAGGCTCTGGACATCTCCAACAAGTTCAGGGAGGCCTTTGGTCTCCCCTTACTCATGAAGACTCCCGAGTCTACGCCGACGGCACCCGTCGATGAGATGAAGATCCTTCCTTTCATCGGCACGCCTCCTATTGCCCTTCCGTCGGGTACCAATGACGAACATCATGGCGAACAACCCGTCGAGCACCACGATGGCCACAAGCAGGACTTGAGACACCATCGCAAGGGCGGTTGCCACAGGTCATTCACCCATCGTCTCCACCGTGCTCTCATGGTTCTCGGACCTTGGGAGGGCCGCGCTGTTGCATTCGTTCTCGGTGAATACTACTTTCTGTAATCTATATCAGGGTTAGTGCTCATGACTTCGCCAGGATGCGGCATCGGTGTTCTCCTTCGCATGTTCTGGGTCATCGCCATCGTCGTCGCGCGTTCCTTCAAGAGCCGCAAGAACAACGACGATAGCGATGTCGAGCACATCCTAATCTTTGAGCGCGACGCAGAGGACATCGTAGTCTCTCCTCCCCAGTACACGGACGAGAAGGTTGCTCTCGTTGCGGAAGGCAAGGTTGATGCCACCGCCTAGATTGTTCCCCCTTATTCCGTAGTGTGTTCTGATCCAGTAGTAGTCCTGCGTACCTTTGATATTCTACCATTGACTGGAGAGCTACTGGCTTGTAACAGACACACCTTCCCTCACTCCCTCCTACGGTTCCTTCGCATTCCGCGTCATGCCTCCTTATCAACCCTCTAGCAATTCCACCCGACGAACTTTTTTATGCGTCGTTGTACTTGAAAGTCAATATATCGTTCTGTCCTCCTTATAAGCTGTATGTAAAAATATCGGAATATCAATGAGCGAGTATTTACTTGACTGAAGCAAGCGCCTCCATTATGTCTAGCTATGTTACACCGATGCGGCCTCAGCCATGACTGCATTTGAAGACCTGTTCAATAAATCTTTACTGTCTGTTCTCGCTCCTGAAGCATCTATCGGGTTTGCAGAGCAAGACAATCCCTCGTCGTGGCCAGAATGGCTGGAGAAAGTAGAAGCAGAGCAGACCGACCGCAAGCTGGCATTCTTTGGTAAGGTACACATGTCCTTCACCGCCTGGCTGAACCATTTACTGAGTTCTACGCTCTCTCAGACGAGCAACTAGACTTCCTCCTAACGCTGTACTTTGAGCAATCGTCGCTGAACGGCGACGTCGACCCGCAGAAACCACCCGCGAACCTACTCTCGTACCTCGCGCACCTTCAAATATCCTATGAAGCCTCGTACATCTCTTCCATCGCCCAAGCCCCCTCAGGATATAGCATAGAGATAGACAAACCGTCTGTCCCCCCGCGCTCGCATTCGATCTTGGGTGTGCGCGCACCTACCAACAAACCTAGCCCCTTGGCTCACCCTCAGCAACATCCGTCGATATTTCCACCAGCTACCCCTCATCCGATACCTTCAACTGCTGAGTCAGACAGACAGTATGTGCAATCACAGGGGACACCGCTGAGATCGGGGATATGGGGCGAGGGGTCCTTGGCTACAGGTTCAACTCCATCCGAGACGTTTGCGTTGCTGTGGTCCGCAAGTAGACATTCGTGGGTTGCGGTGTTCAGGATGTCGGTCCAAGTCGGTATGTCATCCTCGGGTCACGCGTTGTTTCATCTCTACTTCATGGGATGTACTTTATTTATTTATTCGTAGCCTTCCTGCCGACAAAGTTGTCCGATTCTCTACTCTGCCTCACCGTCTCGACTACGCTTCGAGAGAAACCTGTAACGGTCACCCCTGCGCGAGAACCCTTGAAGGCTTTGATAGAAGCTGCAGGAGAACCAACCACACCTTTGGACCCGAGATCACCTCTTCTTCCAACTTCTATTGAGGATGACGATCGTGAGTTGAGTGGTCTTGAAGAAATCAACCTATTGGAAGGCCTGACGCTCGGTACGTGCTGGCGTAATACATAAAAATCGCACGTGCTTATCGACAGTCATAGGCACGGCATTGAGCTCGTTTGACCCTCCTTTGGTGCTTCCTTCGACACGACTGGGTGCTACGACTCGCCGGGAAGCGTTTGCCCTGCCTGCAAAAACCTCACTCACAGCTGCGTCGCCTCAGACGTTGACTCCTTCCACTAGCCGCCAATCGGGTTTATTCCACTCGACCCTTCGCAAGTCGTTCAGAAAGACCTTACGGACTGTCTCAGGTTTCCGCGTCCGCATGCGCACCGTCTTTGTGCCCTACTTTATGCTTCCTCAAGGACCAAAAAAGGCCCTGAATCCGAGAGCGTCGCCACATGGTGATTCAGACGGAAGCGGCGAGGAGGCAGATCCTGAAATTCTTCGAGAACGTGAACTCATAGAGGCTGGCACTGAAGAGCATACGGTCGTGCTTTGTGTGGAAGTCGAGAACGGCGGAGAGTCGGATGCTGGCTTTTCTGTCGAGAATGTCAACATTACGGTCAGCGGCGACGGTGCTCGAGCACACCTCATTGGATGGGGAGAAACTGGCTTTTCTCAGCCGGACCAGGTGTTCCCCCTGCTTCTCGGGCCTCGCGAACAATACAACCTGTTATACGCAGTTGCCTTTATGAGATCGCCAGAGGTGGACGAGTTCTCTCTGGCAAGAGGTCGCGGACTTCCGGGCTCGACGGTCACGCAGGAGCTGCAACGAGCGGTCACGATCATCATTAGCGGTCGTCCGTATGATTTGTACGAAGATGCGTTGGGCGGCAATGGCCTTGGCCCTGACAAGCTGAACTATCCTGCCAACACATTCCCGTCTCGTTGGAACTGTGTTTTAGATCTTTCTCCCCAGATTCCGGCGAGGCCTGGCAGCTCGCATGGGCAACGCACAGCGATGCCTGAGCCTGCTTCTCCTTTTCCATTCACACCAACTGGAGCAAGACCAGCTTCGGCTTTGTTTTTGCAAAGCAGTTCTCAGACGGCATTGGGACTTAGTGCAAATTTTACCTCTGCTACAGTCGCAGGTAGCAAGAGACATACGTTCAGTGCTATGGACATCGACACTAGTAGCGACTCTCCAAAGTATCGTGGAATCTTGTCACCCGTGAACTATCGTTCAGGGACGTCAATGCTCAACCCCTCAAACCAGCGCGATCCCTCGGTACAAACGGGCTCGTTACCTCCTTTGGTGCCCACGCCAACCGTTTCTCCCAATCCCATCTCTAATCGTACGTCCTACCTCCCCCCCTCAGTCACCGCGAAGGCTTTCGGAGGGTCTCGTACAGCAACAACAACGTACGGTCCACTAAGCCCCCCTTTACCTTCGATTCCGGCTATCCAGCGATCGCGCTCTTATGGCCATGTGCAAGACGATAGCGTCGGCGGACAGATCTCCATCGATGGGATGCCTCAGACACCAGCGTATCCAGCCTTCCCCGTGTCTCCACCGCCAACTACGCCGCACTGGCAGGGACCGTTAGCGAGTCAGCAGTCTGGTCCGGTAGGACCCAGTGTGGAGATTCGCCGAGAGAAAGGATGGAATGGTGTCGGTGTCCCTCCTACTCCTGGACCAAGGGTTGCCGCTACGGGTGCATTCGCGCAATCCGACAGCTTTAGGGATGTGGTGAACTCTGCAGGACAAGGCGAGCCTATCATTGTCAGCGTGGGATTGTTACGACGGACGGACGAGAGCGACCTGATGGTGGGTCTACCTGGCAAGATACACCCCTTGGAAGTATTTACGCTTGACATCTTTGTGTTCAATCGCTCATCGTGGACGAGACGATTTGAGGTTAGTTATTTGGACAGAAGAGAGCAGCGGAAGGAGCAGAAGATGTTAGGCAGAGGAATGGTCCAGTCTGATGCGACGAGCAATCTTGGTATCATCCCCATGGAGAATCGAGTGAGGATTGGGTTGGTGGTTTCTCAGTAGCTTTGTCCTTGGACAGTCTTGCTGACATGGACGTTTTTGGGTGTTGCAGCCCGTTACTGCCCTCGACATGCCAGTCAGTCAGGATGGACTTCCTGGCTTTGACTCCTGGCGTGCACTCGATCGAGTCACTTATTCTAACTGACACACAAAGCGGCTACGTGATGCATCTCAGGTACGTTCGTTTAGTCATATAACCACGAAGTTGGCCCAGTTGACGACGACATATCAGGTCTGTGTTAGATGTTGTTGTACACGAACACGAGATAGTACCAGCTGTCTAGTGCAATTGCATGTAACTTTTCAAGTAAGAACGAATTGGATGATGGCTAGGGCTAGTATGACCGACGCGCATCTACCCTGCTCTAGTCTGAATTCGACTTGGGTAGAGCCAAAGTCAACATCATATGTGCTGAGTCACGCGAATATTCAGCAGCTCTCAAACACTTTGATCATGATATTCCGATACGCCCACCTTAAAGTCTAGTACGATAGCCCACCGAGGTATCGTATGGGTTTGTCCAAGCTCACCTCCTTCACGAACTCAACCCGCCCACGCCCGCTATTCTCTTCGCAGCACGCAAGAACTGAAGTCGTCAACCTCGCGCATGGCGAAAGAGCAGCGACTTTCCGGGATAAAGGCAGGGTATGTGTTCTGCAAACGTAAGCTCCGGTGCTTGCCTCAAGACTTGGTCTCGAATTCGACATACTAGGAGCACCGAAAGCTTGTCAGATGCAGGCGGGAAGTCTACAAAGCCAGAAGTGAAGGTCGCGTCCTGATGGCACACCCGCGTGGAATTATAAGACATAATGGACTTGGCTCAAGCAGAGGCACGAGCGCGTTATCTAGCTCAGGCTGGCTCGGAGGGGCAGTCGAGCAGAAACTATGGCGGGAACGCGTTTGAAGTAAAAGATGCCTTGCACTTAGAGCTGGTAAGTTAGAACGCTTAACAGCTTATTCACGCAACGGCATCAACAATTGTGCTCGATCCGAGTACCCGCATATTGAATACATGGACGTAGGAATGCATATAGAAGCCTTGAACCGAGGGTTGGCAGTCTCTGCATTGGAAGGAGTCTGTGTTCCATTTGTCTTCAAAACAATAGATAAGAAATCCTTGAGAGTAGTTGACGTCGAAAGGTGGCCAAAGCTGGCTGAAGGTCATCGAACACGCCGTTTATCCATGAACAAAACAAAAGTAGAGGTGTGATGCTCCTAAGCCCACTGGGCCTTATCCCAAGCCGGATCCTGTAGAAACGCGCACAAGACTTTGCTGCCAGTCTGACATGCCAAGGTCAGACGTCATGTATCTTGATGACGCAGATGCAAGATAGCGTACCTGAAGCAGCGGGTGCCCAGCAACAATAGTCAGGAAACGCTCGAGCCCTTCCCTTCTGCCCTCGATCACTTCGTCCGAGAAGCGGTTGGTGAAAACCTTTCCGGGGAGCGGTGGGATATTGACTCGGGTTGACTCGCGCTCGAGGATATCCCGGAAAGCCTCAAAATCGGAGTACCGCCTTCGAACCACCGAATGGCGAAGCTTGAAGGCGGGAATGTTGGTCTTCAGACGCAGGCCTGTGAGCCGCATGAAGCTCCGAAGGTTGAAAACAAGTGCTGACCTTGCAAACAATCTCATAATCCGTGTACATCTTACGACCGAACCCTGTGGGTCAAACATCAAGTAAGCCTCCAGTAGCCGTTGTAGCCACTATGGTACTCACCGTGCGTTTGAGGGTTGCGAACCTCTATCTCCAGGAAGCTCTCAGGCACAGAGTACATCTCTTCGATCTAATTGGATGCAGGAAGGTTACTGTGCGCGTTTATGGCTCGTTGTGTGCGCGACCTAGGACATGATTACTTACAGTCTGTTCGCGCCCTCCGATGCGTGGCTCGTCAAAAACGGTGCTACGAGCGAATGGAGAGACGGTAGTCATGTTGGTGATGGTGGTTGGTGGTCAAGATGGCGGTGACTGCGTTTAGGCTGTAGGGCGCCCGTGCTACTTATCACAAATAAGCGCCCATGCGCGACGGTCGCTACATCCTATGTCATTCTACATGGATAACAAATCTTCATATCAACTGGTCCGTACTTGGTACAACATTATACAATAGCTCTGAATGAAATGCCACGGAACAACGACAGCTAGTGATACTGTATGCAAATCGATAGTGTACAAATGGACGGATGGAACGGAGAATCCTCTTGAGGTTGAGATGTGAGCAGTGGTGATAAAGGCGAAGATGCGTAAGCAGACCACAGTGAATCAATTGAACCCATCTATGCTGCAGTTCCACGACCAGCGCCCCTCCGCGAAGCCTTTCGCAGTATCCTCTAGTACGATCTCGTTACGCTTCTGAACATAGACCTGAGTGGCAAGGTAAGTAAAGCCATTCTTACTCACAGGTAATGCGAACTCACAGTCTTGTCAGTGACCTTCTGACGCAGGGACGAGATTATTTCGGGGTCAAGTGGAGACTCGATTAATTCGGACAATTCCTCCACAGCGCGCTCAAGATCCCTACAAGCGAGCTCCGTCAGCACAGAATTATCAGACATGCATGGAGTCTTTTACCTTTGGTTGTCTTCAAACAGCTCCTTCTGATTGTTGAGCTCAAGATAGTACGCCATGGCGTACGTCCACTTCAAAGTCATGCGGCATTTGAAAACCTCATCGACAGCTTTCTTCATGAACTGTACTTCAATCCACGTCAAGTCCGAAGTTATCTGCATCTCCTCCATCTTCTTCTCCGTCTTAGAATGCAACTCTACCGAGAGCTTGGCAGATTGCTCGTGATTGGCCCAGCGGTTGTAGTACTGCAGAAATTCAGTATTATGGTCACCGACACCAATCCAACATCGCAACTCACATGCAGATAGCGCTCCAGCGAAGCGCGACTTTTCGACTGCGCGTCGCGAGCGTCTATACTAGCTTTCTCGTCGTAACGATTGCACGAGTACCATGCAGTGCCATGTTCCGACCAAGGACCTGGAGAATGTTATTTCACAGTAATCTTGCATACAACGCATGTCACATACCCATGCATACCCAGCAGAACTCATATTTGCATTTCTTGCACGTCATGTGGCTGTGAGACGCAATCAGCGTCAGGACGCTCAAAGATACTGTGATAAAGCACGAACTTGCAACCGCCGTTCTTCTCAATAGTACTCTGGCATTTACTACATTCCTTCGTGTTAGTCTTGATCCAGTTTGCCGTCTCGCTGTCGTCCTGACACTTCTGGAGCCAAAGCTTCGCGGCCGCGCACACGATGGGACGATGGTCTGCGTCTATGTGACAACCAAAGCAGAACTTGTGTGTAGAAGAGGCCCCGCATGTGACGATAGGTACAAGAGTCGTCAGAGAGGATTTCAAAGATGCAGAGGGACAGGAGACAGTGTAGTTGCAAGAAGGATAAGGGCAGTACTTCAGATTCTTGTTCGACGCGACGTAATGGCGCACCAGCAGCTCTTTGAAGCGAGTCCAGCTGGCCGGATCGTCCGCCAGAACAGTCTTCACAAAGTTATTCGTAGCGACCAAGTTGCAGTCCTCGCCCATACAGGTAATCCATTGTTCGGCCTCATTGCGAACTTTGTTCTTGACGTATTCGCTCCAGCAAAGACTACAGAATCGATGTTCGCATTCCAGTGAGCGGGTTTGCGCAGGATTATCGTCACAGCAAATCGGGCACATGTATGGCTCCTCGACAGGAGGGCTAATACGTTCGATTATAGCCTTCGTTTTGCTTTGTTTCGTTGAGTCTGACGTATGAGGCCGTCGCGACGATCTTCGGGGGCCAGCATGAGACTCTGCGGGCGAAGAGGCCTTCGATGACTGTGCAGGCTTCGGCGGCGGCAAGATACCAGCGGCTATGTTCACTGCGTCCGCGTTATCCATGTACTTGTCAACCAGCTTCTCGCGGTTCCAGTCGAAGTGTCTCAGCAGTAAGCCAGCGAGATCAGGCTACAACACAAAACATTAGGTCAGTATCAACGTATAAAATGCAAGTTGGGGCTACTCACATCGACCCCGCATAAGCCACTGATATAGTCTACTTCCTGCTTCATCAAGTCTTCGATCTGCTGCTGGCTTAGAGAAGCATGGTCAACCTCGTAAGGCTTAAGTCTCCGATTGCCCACGACCTTGTAGCCGTTGTCGAAGCCGTCAACCTCCATGTCGGATGCGGAGCCTGCGCTTTATCAGCACATGCCCTCACGCTCGGGGTCCGTGTAGGACAGCTTACCGTCGTCCTCATCATCCAGTATCTCGTCGTCGTCTTCAAAGTACTCATTGTCAGAGTTCTCGTAGTCGGAAGACATGGCGGTGTTATTATCGTCGTGGTTGTGCAGCAGGTGAGTTGTAGAGTGTCGGCACCTAAAGAGTCAAGTCCAAGGAGACTCGACTTGGCGCCTCGGATAAACCACATATTCGGAGTCTGAAAGTACGGGACTCAGAAAGTTATTTTTGCTAACCCGAGATCTTTCAAAGGGTATGTGGGAAAGATCTAGATGCGGCTTGATCTGGTACATTTACTAATTACTTTTATGCTCGACCGTGACTCGTTCTAAAAAGTTGCATGCTGAGGCTTCCTAAGCTGTATGCGCCTCTCAAAACTGTACTATATCCTCGATATCCTAGATTACCTCCGATAAACCACCTCCAATTACGCACCATGGCCACAGAGAGCACTGGCACGCACAAGGACCCGGTGACGGGCGAGATGATATCTAAGCAGTGAGTACCATGTACTGGTACACAGTTGTATCACGCAACGAGATCGGCGGGCAGAACTGATCAAGTCGTGCCAGAGAACTCAAGCGTCGTGAAAAGCAACGCGCAAAGGATGGCAAGAAAGCGGAAAAAGCGGCGAGTGCTCAGAAGCCGGAAGCAGCTGCTAGCATCAACGAGGACGAGCTGAACCCCAACGTGAGTGCTGACCAGTCGGCGTAGAAATCTGCCATCGCTAAACCACCCATGATCGTCGTGCTAGCAATACTTTGAGCTTCGCTCGCGACACATACAGAAGCTTAAGGAGACGCAGAGTCCTAATCCTTACCCACATAAGTTCGACGTGACCATGTCGATCCCGAACTACATCGAAAAGTACGGCCAGGAAGGTGTCATTGAATCTGGGACCAAGCTCGAGGGCACAATTGAAGCACTGGCTGGTCGTGTGCACAATGTGCGGCTCTCCGGTCAAAGTCTTCGCTTCTACGATCTACACGCGGAGGGTACCAAGGTACAGATCATGGCAACTAAGCAGTAAGTGATGGTCAAGTCATTCTTACTTTGCGGATCTCAGCAGACATTTTTTCTAGGGATGCCAAGAGCCCAGATACATTTGCTGCCGATCATGAGCACTTTCGTCGCGGTGATATCGTCGGAGTCATCGGCACACCTTCGCGCACAAAGAAGGGCGAGTTGTCCATCTCACCTTCGCAAATGATCTTGCTCGCGCCAAACCTCCACCAACTTCCATCTGGTCATTTCGGTCTTAAAGACCAAGAAACCCGTTACCGCAAGCGATACCTTGACCTTATTCTCTCTGACGACGTCCGCCGCCTGTTCATCACACGCAGCAAAATCATCAATTATATCCGTCGCTTCCTCGACCACCTCGGTTTCCTTGAAGTCGAGACGCCAATGACCAGTATGATCGCTGGAGGAGCAACAGCTAAGCCGTTTGTCACGCACCATAACGACTTAGACCTCGATCTCTACCTTCGTATCGCCCCCGAATTGTACTTGAAGCAGCTCGTTGTCGGTGGACTCGACCGTGTGTACGAGATTGGACGCGTCTTTCGGAACGAAGGCATCGATCTCACGCACAACCCCGAATTCACAATCTGTGAATTCTACATGGCCTACGCGGACATGTACGACATCATGGATCTCACCGAGAGCATGGTCGAGGGACTTGTGAAGTACATCACAGGTGGAAACACGAAGGTGACTTACCACCCTGAGGGAAAGGAGAGCAACAAGGTGTACGAGCTTGAGTTTGCCAGGCCGTGGAAGCGATACGACATGATTGGCACGCTGGAGGAGAAGCTCGATGTCAAGTTCCCTCCCGGTGAAACTCTGCACACGGATGAGGCCAACAAGTTTCTTCGGGAGCTCTGCAAGAAGGTGTGCTGGACTCCTTTCAAAAGTCACAATGAACACGAATGACATATATGCAGCACAACGTCGACTGCAGCGAGCCGCGTACGAACGCTAGGCTTCTTGACAAGGTGAAACTAAGCTATTCGTTGAAATGATCTGCAACTGATGGCTAACGTAGCTCGTCGGCGAGTTCATCGAACCACTTTGCATCTCGCCCGCATTTATCGGTACGCATCTCAAGCACTGGAGCACTTTTTGCTGTTCTAACCCGATGTGTGTAGTTGGTCACCCGCAAGTGATGTCTCCACTTGCCAAGTATCACCGCTCTCGCCCGGGTCTGTGCGAGCGCTTTGAGGGTTTCATGTGTGGCAAGGAGTTCTGCAATGCGTACACGGAGTTGAATGATCCCTTTGAGCAGAGGTTGCGCTTCGAGGAACAAGTTAGGCAGAAGGAAGCCGGCGACGATGAAGCACAGGGCATCGATGAAGTTTTCGTGGATGCGTAAGTCACCGTCCGTTATTGGTGGTGGTCATTCTCACGAACTATGCATTCATTCAGTCTCGAGCACGGACTTCCGCCGACGGGTGGATGGGGCATTGGTATCGATCGCCTCGTGATGTTCTTGACCAACTCTACGAGTACGTATACGCCGTTTTGCAACGCCATGATACCTTTTCTCACTATCTTGCAGACATCAAGGAGGTCTTGCTTTTCCCCGCAATGAAGCCTATTGAGACGCAGGCTAACACCGCAGGACCAGTTGGACCTGGCGGTCAAGTATAGATATCTTAGTCTAATTGCGCTGCTCAAAATAAGTTGTTTGTTCTACTCGCGCATGTCACACCACGACTGGTCACGCGGTCTGTCACGCGATAATTACACCGTCTCTTTTGCTTGTTTCGCTGTTCGAAAGTCGCAAGACGTCTTTGTGCTGGCAGTGCCCGTCGTGGCCCACGTCCCCATCGATGCACGACCGTTGTGGCCACGAGGGTCGAGTGAGGACGGGGGCGTGTCTGCAGAGAGGATGGAACGAGCGATGGAAATCGCGAGAAGGTTATCGAACGCGTAGTCACGCCCAAATTTGCGGCGCGTAAAAAGCTCGAAACTGGCTGATCTCGCTCATCGCACTCTCAAAAGCCTCACCTTGCTCTCGACTTTCACGACTCCTCTCCTGTTCTCTCTACGACTACTTTTACGATTGAGCTATGGCCGTTGTCGGCGTTGATTTTGGTTCCCTTCACAGCAAGGTGCGCGAACGGAATCCCCAGATGGGTGAGGATTGTACTAATAAACATACTGGTTTTGTTTTCTGTAGATCGGTGTCGCAAGACTTCGCGGCGTTGACATTATCGTCAATGAAGTCTCTAACCGAGCCACTCCGTAGGTGTACCCCTATGGGAATTGTGTTTGTATGATGGCATTGACTTGATCATGCTTATAGATCGCTAGTGTCTTTCGGCTTCAAGCAGCGTTCGCTTGGTGAAAGCGCAAAGACCCTCGAGACCTCCAACTTCCGTAACACTGTTGGCTCCCTAAAACGCCTTCTCGGACGCACCATCTCGGACCCTGAGATCGAGGAGGTGGAGAAGAAGTTTACTCATGCTACGCTGGTTGATGTCGGCGGATCTGTGGGTGCACAGGTACGTTTTCCCAGATATTGCTTGAAACCGGAATTTGCTAAACTCCGTAATAGGTCACCTATCTTGGTGAAAAGCGCACTTTCTCTGCCACTCAACTCACAGGCGCGTATCTCGGTAAACTGAGGGACATTGCTGCAAATGAGCTCAAGGCTACTGTCAGCGACGTTGTCATCGCTATTCCGGGATGGTACACGGACAGACAACGACGAGCGCTCCTCGACGCTGCTCAGATTGCCAACCTGAACGTTCTCCGCCTCGTCAACGACACCACTGCTGTTGCCCTTGGATATGGTATCACAAAATCTGACCTTCCAGAGCCTGAGAACCCTAGGCACGTCGTCTTCGTCGATGTTGGCCACTCAGCACTCTCCGTCGCAGTTGTAGCCTTCTCCAAGGGCCAGCTAGTTGTCAAGTCCACTGCCTACGAACGTCACGTCGGTGGGCGTGATATTGACTACGCACTCGTACGGCACTTCGCAGAGGAGTTCAAGACCAAGTACAAGATTGACGTTCTTGCTAATCCCAAAGCCATGTTCCGTCTTGCCGCAGGATGTGACAAGGTCAAAAAAATTCTATCCGCAAATGCAGAAGCCCCACTCAGCGTTGAGTCGATCATGAATGATATTGACGCTTCCAGTCGTCTCACTCGTGAAGCCTTCGAGGAACTCATCGCTCCCGTCCTTGAGCGCATCACCGCACCCATTGAGCAAGCTCTCGAAGAATCTGGCTTGACCCTCGAACAAATCGATGCTGTCGAGCTTGTTGGCGGCGGCACTCGTATACCCGCTGTTCGCGCAAAGATTCAGACTGTCTTTGCCGGTAAAACACTCTCTACCACTCTCAACCAGGACGAGGCCGCCGCTCGGGGAGCTACCTTCATTTGCGCTATGCTCTCACCCACGTTCCGTGTCCGTGACTTCGCCATTCACGATATCACTCCCTACTCTATCAAGGTGAAATGGGACAAGCAACCGGATGAGCCTGAGGAGGATACCGAGCTTGTCGTCTTCCCTAAGGGTAACAGCATCCCATCAACGAAGGTCCTCACCTTCTACCGCAAAGGTCCCTTCGAGCTTTCGGCAGATTATGTGGACCCGGCCTCACTTCCCGGTGGCATCAATCCCTGGATAGCACGCTTTAGCGCGAAGGAGGTACCCCAGGCCCCGAACGGCGATTCAACTATAGTCAAGGTTCGAACTCGTTTGAACCAGCACGGCATCGTGTCCTTTGAATCGGCGTATGTCGAGGAGTTTGAGGAGAAGGAAGAGGCTATGGCTGTTGATGGTGAGGAGGCACCGAAGAAGAAGAAGGTTGTTAAGAAGGTCCCGGTTCCCTTCGTCTGGGCTTCGACAAGCTTGGACACTTCTATTCTTGAGGATTACAAGCAGGCGGAGGCAGAGATGCACGCTGCCGACAAGCTAGTGATGGATACTGAGGTGAGCTCGCTCATGTACCGTACCCTGAGCAACGCACGCTTATATTTGTCAATGTATAGGATCGAAAAAACGCTCTCGAGGAGTACATTTACGATATACGCGGCAAGCTCGATGACCGCTACGCGGCCTTCGTCAAGGCAGACGAGAAGTCGAAACTGCTGGTCGCTCTTCAAGAAGCCGAGGACTGGCTGTACTCTGAGGAGGGAGAGGAAGCTACGAAGTCTGTATACGTCGGTAAACTCGACGGGCTGAAGGTTCTAGGAGACCCGATAACCTTGCGATACAAGGAGACGGAAGAGCGCTCCAAGCACGTCAGTCAATTGCGTGAGACAATCAACCTCTACATGTCTCAGGCAACGTCCGAAGACGACAAGTACTCGCACATTGACACCAAGGACAAGCAGAGCGTTGTGGAGAAGTGCGCGACTGTCCAGAAATGGCTTGAGGACCAGATCGTCCGCCAGTCCGAGCGACCGAAGAACGTCGACCCCGTTTTGACGAGCGCGGAGATTGTGAAAAAGAAGGACGAGATCATCTACTTTGCTACGCCTATCCTCACCAAGCCCAAGCCCAAGGCGCCCAAGGTGGAAGGCACAGAAACTCCGAAGGGCGGGCAGGAGACTCCAAAGCCAGAAACTCAGCCCAACGCCGAGCAGCCGTCGCAGGACAACGGTCCTCCGGAGATGGATGTAGATTAGACGGTCTCCTTTCCATGGTCGTTGTTGTTCCCTCTTTGTTACTCTCTAGTTGACGATTTGCACCATTCGATGACTATCACATAGCTAGCGTAGAAAATAATGTACTTGTGTCGAGTAGATGGGTTCGCCTGAATAAATGTATCATACCATAGCACATTCTTGATGGGATGGGCTAAATGAACTGTGCTACAAGTCATTCGTACACTCAATGATATGCTGGGGGTTTTCTGTGACTTGGTGTGAAAGTGATACTCGTCACCAACAAGAAGTTTTCAGATAGGTAGTAACAGTTCAGAGATAGAGCAAACCAATCGCTAGTCCTACGCAGCGCTCTTGCAAGACAAGGGACTCCCCACACGGACAAAAAATCAAGAAAGCGTGGCGCCGAGCCCCAGTTTCGTCTTCTTCATCTTTGCAACGAGAGGTGCGTCCAGTCCTCCAGAAAGACCGATCCGCTCTCCGTCCGCCCAGCCCATAGCAGCGAGTAACTTGAATCCCACATTGCTTTGCTCTATTTTGGGAGCGGCCTGTGAAAAGTACGAATGAGCAAAGCAGCCTCTCGTACGCGTCACAACAGCAGAATAACAGACCTTGCCGACCTCTTCCCCTTCACGATGTTTCGCCAGTGACGTCGCTTGAGTTCTACTTTTCTTTCCCGGTGCGGTCCAATCTCTATCATCCTCTCCTAGAATCTTTCTCACTTGACCTTCCTTGATCTCAATCCCGCTTTTGCTTGTTCTCGTCAGCGTAACGTATCGCGCATTACCCTTTCCTTTGCTGTGACTTCCCATATTGAAAGCACTCGCGAGCTCGTGGACCTTCTTCCTCGTCTGTCTATCACAGGGAGGTAAGGTCATCGAAGTCGGTCCGTCAATGTTTTGGAGGAATCGACGAATTTGTTGCTCAAGTGTTGCAACGTTGACGATCCTGTTGGGAAGCTGGATTGGACCGTCTCGGTCGAGACGAGCTGCAGCAAGCATGGCCTTCCTCCCCTTTTTGCCACCTTTCTTCTCCGTCAAGGGGTCTGCAGCAACCTTGAGGGTATCAAGCTGCCTTTGCCGTTTGTTCTCTGCTTTCTTGGCACGGTCCTGTTGCCATTGTGGCCTCAATTCTTCAGGGAGCCCTGTGTTCTTGAACTTTCTTTCCCGCTCTGGATTTTGGTGCATGTGAGTAAGTGATTGTGTTGCAGATGATATTTGCTGCTCACTGGCAGGTGACGCGAAATGCCGTCCATAATCGTCAAGATCGAAATCGCCGTTCTGGATAGCGGTGAAAAGCTTCATTTGCGTTTTGCGGTCTTTGCGAGAAAGAATATCTTGGCCCTCATCGACCATGGCCTGAAAGAAATTTAGCGGGGATACGAAAAGAGGTGCAGCAAGCGCACCTGAATCCTTTCGACGAAATCTTCGTCCTGGTCTGCCCATGGCTCTGCGAGAGAAAGTTCTAGATCTGAATCGTCATCACTGCTAGAATCCTGAGAAGGTTTTGTTTTCTGTTTCCCTTTCACGTTGTTTCTAATCCTCTCCAAACGGGCCTGGAAACCACGACGAGGTGTATCCTCGTTATCACTAGACATCTCATCTTCGTCGCTATCACCATTGTCACCGTTGGCGTTCCCTTCAATAACATCTCCCGCCACGTCCGTCTGAGTTTCGGAAACGGATACGTTCTCCTCCGAGCGCACAGCAGCCTCGAGCTCAATATCCCCTTCCTCCGAGCCACTGCTTTCCTCATCTTCCTCGTCCTCTGCCCTCAAAACCTTGATGTCAGCGATGTCATCCATCGTCACATGGCGAGATCCCTCTGCACCCATACTCTTCACAAAATTGGCCATGGCCTGATCGTCCAGATCACCGTCAATCTCCATCGCCCCAAGACCATTCGAAAGCTCATCCACGGTAGCGTCCTCTCCCTCCGACCCGTCTCCCCAATCGAGGTCAGAGTCGCCTTTGCGTCTCTCATTTAACCGCCTATCTTCCTTCTCCCCTTCGTGTAGATGTGCCTCCTCTAAGCTTGCGCCAAACATACCGAAGCGGCGAAGCGATTTCCGGCGGGGCTGGGCTCGTCGAAGGAGAGCTTTTGGTGTCCGCACAGGATGGACTTTTCGGGTGAGCTTCTTCTGCTGTGTCTGCTTGGCCGCAAAGGAGAAGAAAACTTCGTCAAATGCAGGTGTAGATGGTGCTGGACGTAAGCCGTTGTCGACTGTCGTTTCGCTCTGCACATCCGGCGCTTGATACACCTGAGAGACGGCAATTTCAGGGGCGGTATCGGAGACTTGAGTGACCTCAACGCTCTCCTGTGCGATCTTCATAGTCTCCTCTTCATGAATATCCGCAGTGACATCGACAGGCATTGTAGCATCCATCAGGGGTTCGTGTGGAAGCTCTGCATGAAGCAACGTGACCTCTGCCGGAGCTTGCCTTCCAGTAAGGATCGAAGTGTATGGCATGATCTCTGGTTCTGGTTCTGGTGGCGGAGGTGTGATTGGACCTGCCCTAGGATGAGGAGCGACATAAACGATGATTTCGTCCTCAATGTCGCCTAGTGCAGTTTCTGAAGCGTGAGCAAGGCGAGAGGTTTTGGAGGGGGTAACAGGGTTGGAATCAATAAAGAACCCGGTAAACTTCTCCTCAAATATGGTCATTTCTGCCTGTCCTGTAGCGACAGCTCCAGGAGCAGTCGTCGCTGTTGCGTCTACCTCAACCTGCAGCCGACCGATCTCTGAGAAATCGATTTCCTCTAGCTGTTGCTCATCCCCGGAATCTCCTTCGTATTCATCCTCATAGTCTTCTCCACTGAACACGCGTGCAACCTGAGCAGCTGTGGGAACGTGGCTTTGTTCGTCGTTTGCTATAGAGATACATGAAGATGGTATTGATTGGCAGACAAGTAAACCAGAACTTGCCAACTTCTTCGGTCAGCGGCTGCAGGATCTCTTCCTCCTCCTTAAATAATGTTGCGGTGTGCACTGAACGTACAAAAACGATAGGACGAAGTAGAGGTCGATCTTCGTACAGCACTTTTGATAGAGGAGCACCAGCCCGCAATTTCGACGCGAGATTCTTTACTCCGCGTCTGCGACCACGTCCTGGACTGCCTTGCCCACGACCAAGGCCGGCTAGCTCGAGTTCTGACGGTACGAATTGCGAGTAGCCTCCCCTCACGCTTCCTCGTGGGGTATCATGTCCCCGCGTAGCACGATATCCTCCTCGAGGCGTAGACGATGCACTTGCTCTACCACGTCCGCCACGTCCGTTGTACCCGTTCATCGATCCATTCGGAGGCGTATCTGACTCACAATGAACTTGGTATACGGTGAAGAGAGCCATAAAGCGCACCGGTTATATGATCGTTGATAGTGAAGTCGCCGGTGTCGTCTCGACGTTGTCCTCGTCCTCGTCCTCGTCCCCGTCCCCGTCCTCGACCTCGACCTCTGCCTCCGCCAGGAGTTGCTCCACGAGATCCTCTAGTTGAGTTGTTATTATGGTTGCTTTTGACCATATCCAAAGAATACGAGAATAGCTAACAATACAAAGCTGTCAGTAGAGAAAAGAGTGAGGTTGCCAATAAGACGGGAAAAATAGCCAATGTAGTGAGTAGATGACTGAAAGAGCGGCTCAGGGCTAGCCAATCTCCAGCGCTTCAGCTACCATTCCATCTTACACGTCTACCGTCAACTCCTCACTCCTCTGTCCGTCATGAGAGTTAGCTCTGCAGACTCTGAACAGATCAGACACGACCGTGTTAACCTTGTGCGACTCGTCAAGAGACTAGAAACCACCGCAGATAGCAAAGAATGGCAAGAGGAGATGCGAAAGCCTTCGCGGACAACGTGGATCAAGACGCAGAGCATGTTGCAGGTATGGCACGTTACAGCAGCTTCCAGCGGCGACGGTAGCGTGCTAGCTCACTCGAGACTATGTCACCTAGAAATTGAAGTTTGCGCGCAAGCTCCTGAAGACCTTAGAACTACATGATGCTCTCGAAGACTCGTGAGTACAGCACGCTAACACATTGTAGCTGTGCGTGAAGTTGAGAATACGTTTAGTTCTACGTCTACGAGATTTGACGAGTATGAGAATACAATAGGGAGGCTCGAGGCTGCTGCTAGCGAAGCTCATAAGGTCAGTCTCGGATCTAGCAGTTGCTGAGGCATATTGACGTCTATTGCTATTCAGAGAGCCACACCTCAATCACGCCGGCCTCGTCCTATCTTACCGACCCTACCTCTACCCGTGTTGTCTGTGCCAACTGTTGCGCCGGAACTGACACAAGATGTAGCGGTCGAGATCTATTCCGAGGAATCCTCAGCTCCAGTTGCCGAGGCATCGCAACTGTCTCGTAAAGCCACTATGCTTGCTGCACCGGCCGTGCGCCCGCCGTTAGACCCTACCTCATCCCTGCTTCCAGCAAGTGCACCAAGAACCTCCGACAGGCTTTCCAATCCGTCCGGGACGCCGGCCTTTCTGCAGAACTCAGCTTCGCTGCAGGACGAGATGGCCGACCAAATTCTACAGATGGCCACGCAGCTTAAGCGTAACGCCATTCAGTTAGGTACTTCTTTGGAGGAAGACAAGTCGATTGTAAAGGAGGCAGAGGATAAGATGGGGCACAACTTTGACGTGATGTCGACGGCGCGCGTGAGGCTGAGGGATCACAGAGGCAAAAGTTGGGGGACTACTTGGCTGGTTTTGCTGAGTATGTTGGTTGCTGTGATAGGATTTGTCTTGACGTTCTTTGTTATACGAATAACATGATAATACTTGTGTTGCTGCACATATGTAGGTTACTTTCGAGCCTCACGCTTTGCCTAGTCGAATGCGCGGGTGGTGTCAATAGGGATATAGACTCTTGAATATTAGTATATGACTATGTTATTGCACACAAAGTGCAGGTCACTGTCCTACATGTGCATATTGCGCGTGCACGTTACGATGCCGCTGTGTCCCAGACCGGTAAGAGGCGCATCAGGCTGTTGTGCGTCTATTGAAACTCCAGTCAACTGTCGACCACCACAACTCACTCATCCCACTACCGCATATATATCCCACATCACGGTGATTGCAGCTAGAACACTACTCTTCACAATCTAAGGGAAAACCAAACAACCACCCATGTTCGAACCAGTCCGAGGCGGCACTCGTGGGGGACAAGCCGAGTTCAAGTGGTCAGAGGTATCAGCAGACAAGGACAGAGAGGTTTGTCTCTGACACCTCACAACTGCACGTAAAGAAGCTCAACCATTTACCGAGTAGAACTATCTTGGTCACAGTATAAATGCACCGACGGGGAGGTGGCAGAAGAACAAGGACGTGCACTGGTACTCACGAGATCTCAGTGGCGATGGTGAGGAAGCTAGGAGGGAAGAAATCAGGAAGATCAAGGAGCAAGAAGCAGAGGCATTGGCAGCCGCGTTGTAAGTGTCTCTGCTTTGAAAGTTACAAAGCTTCAAGGCTCATTGGTGTGGAAGGGGGTTCGCTCCCGGGGCTAAACCAGGCACTTCCAACGTCACAGGCGGAGGAACAGGAACAGGTGCAAATGCTATAGCTGTTACAAGTGCGATATCCGACCACGATGCAAAAAAGGAGGAGAAGCGGAAATGGAAAGAGGAGCGAAGGGAGGAGAAGAGGTTAAGGAAAGAGAAGAGAAGAGCCGAGAAGGAGGGTAATGAGCAAAGTAGCAGGAGAGCTCACCGTCGACGCTCGGATTCACGGTCATGTTCACCTCGTCGAAGAGATCGTGAGGACTCCTCGGGATATCGCAATCGCTCAAGAACGCCTCCCGTAAAGAAGGAAAGAGATGATAGGCCATACGACGATGTACAACGAGAGAAGGAGAGAGAATGGGCCAGGCGGCGTTGGGATGACAATGCACGCCGCGAATATCCAGGAGCACGATGGGGACGCGACTGAGGTATACGTGAGAGTACTTGTGCGCACCCCGTAATTCCTTTCTCTATTTTTGTGATTGCCCTGAACGGGTCTGTCTTTATACTGATTCTCTGTGCTACATCCCAATCACAAAGAGAGTATGTACAAAACCACCCCGCCCCTCGCAGTCGCTGCTGTCGAAAGTCATTCAGAACGCACAGAAGACTCCAAGTCTGAGACACAGGACGCCGCATGTTGGTCGACCGCAACCCTGTCATAATCTCACGCCAACGCATAGTCCTGGGCTGAATCAGGCGACTACTACGCCTCCGGTTCATACAGGAGCTGTCTAGCTAGCGCATTGCAGCTAAAATAGCACCACTGTCGCAATACACATCTGACAAACTGATCCTCTGTATACCGCAGCCAGAACATGCAATTTTCGCACACCTAACGTGGAGATCACGCAGCTGCAGCGCTGGACTCTACAGTGTGCCGTATGGCAATGCCAGCCAGCCTCAGGCCATGAGATACCCCCCAGTGAGTTTTCCCTTTCGTTTACTCGTTGTACAGGTACCCCTAAATAAACTTCGTCAAGTTCAAGGTTTCGAAACGTCCGACACACGAGCCCGGGGCTCCCCACAATCTAGACACCTCTCTGTGCACCTCGCAGCTCATTTACACATGGATGCTGACCTCGGGCCTATACGCATTACAGCGCTGTCAAAATTTGAACCTGGTCGTAAGCACTGATACAAGAAGACTCAGAACCAAGCTCAACGACGCTCTCGTCCTCGTACATTATCTGATCGTACTCGCTCAAAGTGACCAAGAGCACCAAGGCTGTGACGTTCTCGAAACAATGTATTCACTTCTTTTTCCGCTCTGATCGTTGACCTCCAACGTCGAGAATGTTGTACGTGAGCTCGCCGACCTGGAAACTTGGTTCCGTGATATCAGTTGGATTGACTCGTGAGCGGAGGATGTCCTGTTCGGTGGAGTGTCACCTGGCGATGCCATTTGATCGATAGAGTTGAAGTAGTACACAACCGAGTCCTTAAGGTAAAGCTCGCGCGAACGACTCACAGCTTCCCGGACACCTGCGTCTTGCCACAAACCACGCACGGCGTCAGCAACGTAGTAAGGAAGAACATCGTCCTCGAGCTGCATTGGCGGGCTGAGGATGGTTGACTGTTTGCGTCGTTCCGTAGTGAGAGCTGGATGTCCAGCTCAGGCATGGCGTCGAGAATAGCACTGCACGAATGGACACAGTGAGACAGTTTGAGTGATAAGAAGTAATTTAAGCGTGGACGAACCGCATAGATTGTATTGTGCCGGAGTAGATAATCTCCTTGTACGAGTCCCGCTTGGCTATGTTGTAACCGCCATGAGAGGAGGAACCACCACCACCAAAAAATGGCACTGTGCCAAGAAAGCTCCCCTAGGGGTTCTTTCGTCAGGAAGACCTCCTGATAACCAATAGCAGCAGCTATGAAGTGCACAAAATGCACTAAGGTTCCTCCGAAGAAAGAAAAAGACGAGAGAGCGGAATCGTCAACATAGACTACGACGCTCCCTAAAATACTGACCACACGCTGACTAGAACCAATGTAAGTGAACGCAGAACCCCAGACCCGCTCTGGAATACACCGCAAGAGAAACCAAGACGACTGGAAGCAGCTGACACCCACCACTGCTGAAGACGACGACGACGACGACGACGCAGAAATGAAATTAAGCGCCGAGAACCAGCGGGGCGCTACGAGATGAGCGGAATGGGAAAGAAAGGAGACACGATCGTAAGATAGACCCATTCCACTCTCGACTACGTCTGTCACAGTGTGACTCTCACGTGCAGCGCTCGGCATTGCCACGGCAATCAGGGATAACTAGGATATCAAGTAATTATACAGGCATTATCTACGACACGGCCGGTAAAGAGTGTAAGAGCGAGATGGTACACGGCAGACATAATTGAGACTACGGTAGTATGCATGGAATAAATGTGAATAAGGATATGGCACATCAAGGAAGGTGAAAATGTGTTTCCGTGGCAAGAACTCACGAAGCAGACTCGGAAATGCCGGCCTCTTCCATCACTGCAAAGATGTGGACAGGGAGCACACGATGACCGCGGTATTTCTTCGCGGCCCAAGCAGCTTGCTTGCCCGACAAGCCGCGACGATATGCGTCCATAAATCGGCTCGCGCGGATGAAGAATCTATGAGGCGGCAGTCACGGTGACATGAGTACTAGGCAGGAGTAAGAAATGCCCTGGCAACGTACTTGCGTATTTGCGTGACCGAGATACTGTCTAACGCAGTGACAACGTTCCTTTCGAGATCAGACTCGAGCGATGAGTGCGGAAATGTTCGGTATTCTCTCTTCGCTGCTCCCCAGCACTGCTCAATCGGGTTGAGCTCGCAATGGAATTTGGGTAAGTAGAGTACCCGGCAGCCTTGCTCACGACAGTGCTTCTCTAGAATGGTCTCCACATCACGGAAATCTGGCTGGTTATAGAGTATTCTGCGACAGCAGCATGATAACTTCGGAGGGGTGCATTTGAGCTTGGGACACTCTGCCCGAAGACCACTCACGTTGATGCCACGTTCAGCGAGGATTTCTGCCATTCCTTTGAAGACGCCCGCTCGTGGATGGTCAGATGGGTAGTAAAGTGACTGAGGATGGCCGTCGAAGTGCGCATCTGACATAGGGACCCTAGTCTTGACCTGTCTCCCGTCTGGTTGGGTTTGCTTGATGTCGACACCAAACATGGAGTTCCCTTCTTTGGTCGGGTGCATGGACATGCGACGGGCTGAGAGGGCACCATCGGGTCGCTTGAGGTGAGTAGTCGCGTTATCGAAGATGAAAATGTGCCTCATCCCGGGGTAGTGTTGCTGAAGAATATGCATGGCAGAGTCGAGCTGAGCAAGAATGTCCCCGTTGGTAAAGTAGCCGTCACGGTTCACTCCTGCCTTGAACAGAACTCGTGCTGACTCGTTGCCGTCAGGGGATCGTAGCCAGCCAAAGTCAGCAGAAACAAAGTCTGCGACCATTAAAGATGCGCCTTCACCTTTAGGACGAGGTACTGCTTTTTCTCCGTTATGAACCCATCTGATGATGTGCCGGTCATGTGCGTAAAATGTCGATTCATCATGAAACCAGTAGACAACGCGTGAGTTTCAAGGGCGAGGATAACTGTCAGGAATGGGGAGTACAGTGCCATCGAAGTTAAAGTGCAGAACATCAGGATCGAGGTCTGCAAGCGCGGGGAGAAACACCTTGTTGCAATAAGCCACGACATCCTCTCGCTCATGCCCATCCACGAACTGACCACTGGGACTCTTCATCCATCGGTAATCCAGGCGACGCATCCAGTTCTGCGCAGTTGACAAGCAGACCCCCTTTGTGAGGCCGAATTGTGCTTGAACGTCTGGCTGCGCCGTGAACTCGACAATATCTTGTGCGCGAACAAATTTCCCAACGCTTTGCAAGTGATCAATGACCGCAGTCTTGAGATCAGGTTTCTGATCTAGAAGACATGCATTCCACTGGCCGTTGACCAAGCCACTGTACGGAGGTGCGCGACAATTGTTGATGAACGCTCTCGTCCAGTCTCGAAGTTTTCTCGCCATGTACGTGCTTCCCTCCATATCCTTTGCAGTATCCATTGATGCGGCAATCCACCCCATGATTCCTTTGGTGTACTTGAATAGGAACATCCTCATTTGTCCAAGCCGCCTCCGTAACCCTTCGTCGCCTCTAAATGGCAGGTACCCTGGTCCCGACTTTCGACGAGGCTGCAAGATATTCTTAATATCCTGCCACGCAGCCGTTGCTTCCGCAATAGATGGAGGAGGGTCGTGTTGACTGGTGTGAGTAGTAGATGTCAACGTCCATGGCGCTGAAGACAGGGAGGAAACAGAATTGGCGGAGGAAGGTGTTGGAAGGTCGCTCGATGATGATGCATCGCCAGTGAGTGTATCGACATCCATGGCAGTGTTTTCCTCACTGACTGCTTCTTCAGTCATCGAAGCTCCGGCACGCAAACATGTTTCTTCTATGACAAAGAAGCTATCCGAAGGTAAGCATGCGCCTGAGCGTGGTCTACACGTCGCGTTGCCGTCCTTGTCAGGAACATCTTCGATGGTTACGGGGCGGTGTGTTGATATAGACGTGGTTGAATCAGGGAAATGGTGAGCCGTTGAGCGTGATTCCAGTGTCGACTGACAAATTTCATCGTAGGTCTGCGAAAGCTGCTCACGGAGCCTTGATGCACACTTCAGGCTAGCGATGAAGACAGTGAGCCTAGTCTCTTCTGCCTGTGTAGCTCTAGGAACACACGTGTTGTCACCAACAGGCGACATTGACTGGTTCTTCTCGGTGAGTACATAGTACTGCAACTCTCTGTCGTACTCACCGTGTGGTTCTCTTTGTTCAAACACTGCTTCCGCTCCCACTTCAGTTGCTTCGATGCCTCGGCGCGCTTGAGATTGTTGCACAGGATATGTTTCGACTTTGATTTCCTCGCCATTGTTATGACCTGGCGGGGGTTGTTACTGTACTATGGTGCTCATCCAGGCAGCCTATTTATTACGCGTAGTTCAGCTGTAGTCCGCCCTCTCCATCGGCAAACATTGGTTGCAACCAATAAATATATTTTTTATTCCGCTGATACTAAGCGCGGGTTTTTTGGCCACCGTTTTGTTAATTACTCCATCACAGTGCAATGTACTCAAAATTGGTAACCAACAAGTTCTAGAGTGCATCCACAGCTAAAACTTGTTGGTGGCAGAATTCTTTTATGTTCGTCGCTGGGTGAAGAATTAATTTTTCTCTCAAACTCCCCGCCAAAAGACTGCAAGTGCCGTCACGCCTACCCACGTGACGTAGCGGAAAGTGAAATGGGTCTATCTTAGGATGACGTGAAATGACGTAGAATAACGACGAGAGGAAACCCAAACGAGCTCACTGAAGACCTGAGACTAGATGTAAAACAGTGGGAGAATGCATATAAGAAAAACGAGAGGCATAAAATCAGCAACACATGCTCATCCTATGCTACACATATCCATGCCGTCCCCTCGGAATATAACATGCCCTAGCCCATTCCCTTAGCAAGATTACGTACATGACAGAAATCAGAAAATTCGCGTAACTGCCCTACAGATGCTCTACTAAGAAGATATAAAACATTAGTCTAATGGACCCAAGACGACAAGAAACGAACATGCTCCCCAGAATGCCTCTAGCACGTCTCTCTATGACGAGTCGGAAAAAAGAGTGGGTAGTCAGCTCAGCAGACGTTCACAGACCCACCGAAGTATATATCAGCACTCACACAGTATACAATGACGAAACACTACCAACCCTCAAACCAACGTCTGAAAACGAGTCCTCCAAAGCCAAGACGAAGCATGAGGGAGACTCGGGAAATAGAGGAGCAGAAGATGAAGAGACAGTGACGATCATGAGTTCCCTCCTGACACGGAGACAAGGCTCGACGTGACAGACAGGGACACGAAGTGGATATCGACGAGGAGGTGGTGGCAGGCGTGTAGCACAATGCTCTCACCAGCTATCAGACTTTATACAAGTTATCTAGCCCAGTAAAGACCAAGTTAGTATTGTTACTACCAGCTATGTAGTACAAGAGGGGGTTGCTTACCTAGCCCAGTAAAGACCAAGAGGTCGAGATGGGGGGCTAGGAGCGTACATGCAGCATCTTATATAGACTTCAGGGACCTGCGCACAGACCATGTTGAGGGCAGGCTTTGCAAGAAGCCATGGGAACGAAGAACAAAAGAACTACCTAAAGGAGAACAATAGCTATTGTCTAGACCTTGCCAAGAACTCTACCCGTGAGAGAATCTATCTAAAAGGAGACCAACTATTGTTCCATTCCCACACCTGTGAGAACATCCTTCCATAAAGAGAACAATAGGGAAAGAACAATAAGGAGCCCATGTGGACGGTATCTATGACGTTAAACCCTAGCTATGGGCTGAGCCATGTGCTTGTAGCCATGTGGTCTTACTTAAGCTAAGTCACATGCCAGTGTGACGTAGTAGCAAGTAATGTGACCGTGTGGAGCGTCTAAGCCACGTGATACGGGCGCTTAATAGACGTGCAAAGGAGTTTATGCAGAGAGAATTGAAACTAGGTTGTAGCCCGGAGTTTTACAGATAAAAACAAGAGGTAAATTGCGAAAATTAAGGGCTAGTCAGGCCATCCATGACATTACCCCCCTCCTAAAATCGAGCGTCCTCGCGAAGCATCACTGTGCTGTGGTGATAGAGGTCTTCTACCCGTCTACAGGGATTCAGCAGAATTGCCCCGATTGTCTAGTCAGAAGGATGCTAGAAGTTTCTCCCCTTCTGGTGTCGTTGACTCGACGTTACCCGTCAGTGTGATGTTCTTGAGATATCCAGACCATGTGTTTGCCTTCATCCCAGCTAAGATCGTATGTAGATGGATAGATCGTGCGAAGGAAAGCGGGGTCGGTCTGGGTATTGAATTCCCGAAAGTGCGAGCGGAGATCCGCGAAGAGTGAAGCTTTGATGACCCGGGGCGCTCCGGGGTTTGCTTTGTAGAAGTCGTCAATTGCTTCTTGACTATTCTCGAGGTTTTCTACTGGTTCCCAGCTATTGTGTCCGTCTGAATACCCTTCCCATTTGACAAGGAATTGCAATTTCTTCCAACGTCCGTGTAGCCTGCTGTCTAGCACTTTTCGACGACGTACTGTTCTTCTCCTTCTATGACGATAGGATCAGGAGGTGGAGGTACGTCTTTGCCGTTGTCGTGCCAGGGACTTAGACGGTTGATGTGGAAGACGGGGTGGATTCGGAGATAGCTGGGTAGATCGAGTTTGTAATCGAGATCGCCAATGCGTTCGATGACCTTGTACGGGCCGAGCTGTCGAGGACCGAGTTTAGGGGTAGCCTGATGAATCTGGACGTTCTTAGCGTTTAGCCAGACCATGTCCCCTACTTGGAAGACGCGTGGAGAACGCTTCTCAGACTCGTAAAGTTGCTTCATCTTTTCTTTGCTTAGACGAAGAGCTGCTTCGGTCTCCTTTCGTACTCGAGCCATATTATCAAGGCGCTCATCGAGTGAAGGGATATTGCTTCGCTTGCCAACTGGTATGGTGAAGTCGGGGCGATATCCATAGATGACTTCAAACGGTGTTTGGGAGTTACCCGCGTGTACTCGCGAGTTGAGTGCAAACTCAGCCGCCGGTAGATGATCGACCCAGTCGTCTTGTCGTTGCTGACAGAATAGACGCAGATACTGTTCGATATCCTGGTTTTTGCGTTCACTTTGCCATTTCCTTGCGGATGATAGGCGGTCGTAAAACCAGTCTCTATGCCTAGGCGGTGATAGAGCGCACGCATGAAGCGCGCTGCAAACTGGGGTCCTCGGTCAGAGAACACCTTCTTGGGAATGCCGTGAAGTCGGAATACTTCTTTGTAATGTAGATCGGCAATCCCCTCAGCGTTAACCTTAGTAGTAGTAGGGATGATGTGCGTTTGATCGGAGTAATGGTCGACGTAGACCGCGATCGAATCGAATCCCTTAGAGGGTGGCAGCTGAGTGATGAGATCTACTCCGACGTGTTCCCAAGGTCCGGCCGGAGTTTCCTGAGGCTGTAGTACTGCTTTAGGGTGTGGAGCTGACTTGTAGCGTTGACAGCGATCACAACCTAGTACGTAAGTCTCGATGAAGGCATTCATCTTTGGCCACCAATAGTGTCGTGAGACTAGCTCTATGGTGCCGTGTTTGCCCGGATGACCAGCCGCGGGTGTGTCATGGCAAGATTTGACAATTTCGTGACGGAGCTCTTTGTTATTAGGGATGTAGAGTTTTCCCTTGTAATAGATGAGCCCGTCACTCTCTTCCCATTCAAGTAAACCGCCGACAAGTTTGCGAGGACCCTTTTTCGAAGGGTAGCGAGAGCTTGTGCGACTTCTGCTTCTTGCTCCGTGCATTCTCGGATCTTTGATTCGAGTGGAGAAGCAGTGGCGAGCGCACTGGTAGCGAGGATCGGAAGTGTTCCGGTTTCAGTACCACCTGATCCTTGTTGTCTTCTTCGTCCGTGACAGCGTGAGAGTGAAGACGAGAGAGAGGATCAGCGTGTATCATGGTACTACCGGGCTTGTGTACCAACACGAAGTCGAAGTCAGCCAAAGTAATGACCAACGTGCTTGACGTCGAGTGAGGTGTTGCGCAGTCTTCCAGTACTGCAGGTTTGCGTGATCTGTCCAGATCTCAAACGGTTCCTTGAGCCCCTCAAGGTAGTGGCGCCAATCTTTGAGAGCCTCGGTGATGGCTAACATCTCCCGATCAAAGATTTCGTAGTTACGCTCTGCTTCAGTCATAGATGCGGACCGGTAGGCGATAGGGTGGTAGAATCCATCTTCCTTCGATTTCTGGGAGATGATTCCACCGGTCGCATAGCCCGAGGCATCGACTTCTAGACGTGTAGGGAGTTCAGGGTCCCAGACTGCCAAGATAGGCTTAGTGGTAAAGGCCTTCTTTAGCACGTGAAGGCAGTCTCTTGTGCTGGACCCCAGACGAACGGTACGTCCTTCTTAGTCAGGTCGTGTAGAGGCCGTGCGTGCTTTGAGAAGTCTTGAATGAAGCGGCGGTAGAAGTTGGCAAACCCGATGAATCCTCTGACTTCTTTGAGGTTCTTGGGTGTGGGCCACGTAGAAACTGCTTGGACTTTGACAGGGTCCATAGCTACTTCGCCGGCGCGAATGATCAACCCGAGGTACTCGATCTCAGATTTCTCAAACTCGCACTTTTCCGGACGAAGATACAGATCGTGCTGCTGAAGTCGCTCGAGGACTTCATGAACAACCTTGCGGTGCTCTGTCAGGTTGTTACTCCAGATCAAGATGTCATCTAGATAGACAGCCACCTTGCCCTCGGCGACGAGGTCGGCGAAGATGTTGTCCATCAGAGCTTGGAAGGTAGCGGGTGAGTTCGTGAGACCGAAGAACATGACTTTAGGTTCGAAGAGTCCTCGGTTGGTAACGAAAGCCGCTTTGTACTCTCTCCTTCTTTGATGCGGACATTGTGATATCCCCAACGAACATCGAATTTGGTGAAGATCTTGCACCCTTGAGCTTGTTGATGATGTCGGTGGCAAGCGGTAAGGGTAGCGGTTCTTTACAGTGATGTCGTTGAGTTTCGATAGTCCTGAATAAGTCGGAGTTTGTTATCCTTCTTTTTGATGAAGAAGACTGGAGAAGCCATCGGAGACTTAGAAGGCGTGATGTAACCTTTTGCTAGGTTCTCCTGAATGAACTTGTCAAGCTCGGCTTGTTCGTTCAGGGGCATAGGATAAACTTTCGATTTGATAGTCTCAGGAGCGTCTGGTTTGAGATCAATCGAATGGTCCCAGGGCTGATGCTGGGGTAGCCGATTAGACTCTTCCTCAGAGAAGACTTTAGCATGTCGGTGATACTCTGATGGAACAATGTCTTCGAAGGAGCGCTGAGCTTTAGCTTCGTTTGCTTCGGCAGCAAGCTTGGTAGAATAGGTGAAGCCGGCCATACACCAGACTTCGTCAGTGGTGTCTTGGATAATACCGGCTTTGACCCACTGCCTACGTTCTTTGCGATTACCGTCAACCTTCTGGAAAGGTTCATCAGGAGATTCTTCCGAGCCGCTCGGAATTGTCATTTCTCCTTTTTCCCAGTTAACGGTAGGGTTTACGCGCTTGAGCCATGGTAGCCCAAGAATAACATCTTCTGGACCTAAGTCCGTGACGAGAAACTCTGCCTTTTCTGTGTGGTCTCCGACTGTAAGTGTAAGGCGCACGAAGTGTGTTAATCCACCCGCTTTGTTCTTAGTTCCGTCAATGTTGTGTAATGAGATGATCCTTTCAAGAGGGTGTTGGATAATCTTATGCTTTTTGACGAACTGGTGACTGATGAACAAAGCCGTGGCTCCTGAGTCAATCATAGCAGGAACACGGATGCTTCTATTGAGACCTTTGACTAGTACATGTACACGGAAATGAGAAGATAACCGATCTAGCGACGAGATAGTACATGAAGAGATAACAGACGACGGGCACGGAGTTGCTATGGTATACAAGATGACGAGGTAGAAGACGAGGACGGGGTATCGGGGGGACTCGCAGCTGCGGCTTTGTCACGAGTCCGTTTCAAAAAACCGCGTTGATTTTGGCTGCCATCTCATCCATTTGCTTTTTCTGGATGTCCAGCATGTCCTTGAGAGCAGCAATCTTAGCATCCTTGTCATTGGATGCGTCTTGCTTCGGCGCAGTAGTGGTCGACGAGGTCGACGAGGTCGCAGCGACTTTTTGTCCCTTAGGGACGCCTTGAAGTCGCTTCAGGCAAACCGCCCCCCAATGACCGGTACCACCGCAGTGGTTGCAGACTGGGTCATCTGGGTGCTTTGAATCCCTCTTCTTGTGGCTCTCAGAACCACAAACCGAGCAGCGCTTGCTCATCTCCTTCTTCCATTTCTGGAAGATCTCTTGTTTGCCTAGCCCTGCGAAGAGCGCATCGAAGGAGGCAGAGAAACGGGAGGTGTCGATCTCCATAGCGTTGGGATCGCGGAAGGCCTGCTGGTGGGACTTGCCGTGTCCCGACGAGCTGTCAACCATGACTTTGCCCGTGCTATTTCGCAGATCGGCGAGCTGAGCGTCAACTGCTTTACACTGCTCCTTCAGTGCATCGTAGGTTGTAGCGCGGGTCTGGAAGTAAGAGACGCGCTGAAGATACTCCGTACTCAAGCTCGACTTGAGACGGTCGAAAAGGTCCTGCTGGCTCCAGCCAGTGCGAGGGGCCCAGGTCTCGAACTCCGAGATGTGGGCGGCGAATGTCTTGTTACCCTGCTTCATGCCGGTAACCTTAGTCTTGGCCTCCATGACCGCGTCAATAGGCTCAAACTTTGCCTTGAAGGCCTCGATAAACGTGTCCCAGTCATTTCCAAATGCTGGTTTGCTATTGGCTAACTCCTCAATGTGAGGGCGAGCCCAGTCTGCAGCGTCGTCCTGCATAAACGACAAGGCGCTGGTGATGAGTTTGTGAGGATCGAAGATCCTCGCGCCATTGTTGTCCACTCGGACCTGGCCTTGCGCGTCTTGCTGAAAGAACGCTTTTCCTTGATTTTGCGCCCATACTATGAATGCGTGGCGGAAGAGCCGGGCTTCCGACGAGGTTTTCCCTTTGAAGGAGACTGGTTTCTCGACGATGCTTCTTTCCCGAGAAACGTGGGTAGCAGCGGCAACCGCCGGTGCCTGTGCAGCTGCAAGTGCAGCCACCTGATTGGTAAGGTCTACCATTTTTTGTGTCAAGACGCCTAACATATTTAAGACGTCTTGCTGGCTCAGGTTGGTGACTGGGGCAGCTGGGGCAGCGGGGGCGGCGGGCTGGTTGGGATCCATGTCGAAGAAGTGTATGCAATTTGTTACAAAATTGTGGATGTCTAGATCCACTCGAAGTAGCTATCGTTATTAACTACGTTAAGCTGCGCAAGAACTTTGTCGTAGTTTTTACGGAGCTGCTTAAAAGAAACTTTCCCGATTGCTTTACAACCCCAGTCCAAGAGCTGCCACTCGCGGTCTGCTGTGACGGGAGCAAGATTGTCGACTAGGTTGAGGAAACATCGACCTTGCTTACGAGGTGAAGCAGGGCGCGACGGTGGTCGGGGTTGGCGCGGTTCAGGAGTTCTTCAAGCTCTGTGAGAGCTTGCAAGCGAGTGCGGACGGCGGTAAGTTTTGGCTTGAAAATGCCTACGAGGTCAACCGGTGATAACTTCTTGAAGTCTATCAGTACCGGTTTGGGTGCAGCGGGAGCGGGAGTGGGCGGAGGGAGTTTGGCAAGTTGCTCAGCGAGAGTCGGCTTGTGAGTTTGTTGCTCAGCAAGAGTGCGAGCACGTTCCTCGGCTACACGTTCTCCGTATGCTCGGGCAGAAGCGCGAAGTTGTCGATTTTCCTCGTAAAAGGGGACAGTGAGGGTGATGCCTTTGACAGGCGGCTTCTTGGATACGTACTTGGCGACGTTGACGAGGTCTTTGTCAGACCAGCGATGAGGTTGACCGCTCGTACGCTTGGCAGCGAGAGCG
>JABYQR010000226.1:0-76668 GCA_022592445.1 Cytidiella melzeri | reverse complement strand
GGGATCCGTTGTAAGTTCCTGGCAGTTATAACACCGCCGACCTTGTTGCATCTTGGAGGCGTCAACCTCCATAGGAACCGGACCGTTGGAAGCGCGAGGAACCGGAGTAAACCGGGGCTGGGACTGAGTAGGTCTCGACGTGGTCGACGAGGGAACAGACGGAATTTTCTTCTCCGTTGTTTCTCTGATGCGGGCATACGCAGCCGCCATTTTCAGAGACCTATCAATCCACCCCTGATAGTTCGTTGGCGGAGCTTCGGCAGTTGCCAATCTACCATAGATGTACTCTGGGAGGCCCTTGATGAAGCGGATCTCCTTGTCCTTGTCGCTTAATCCGGAGATGCGACCCACGTAGGATTGGAAGTCTGTGACATATGTTCCTACGTCACGCGCGTTCTTCTCCTTCTTCTCAGCTCCACAGAGCTTCTCCAACTCACGGATAGCAGTATCTTCGGGCGTTGCATCGCCGAAGTACTTCTTGAGCTCGGTTTTAAACTTGGCCCATGTATCGAGGTTGGCCGGCAAGTTACCGTTGTGGTCAGCCATATGATCCGTGACCGGTATTGCCCATTGGGCAGCCTTCTCTGACAACCGGTAGATTGCTGTCAGGACCCTGGTTTTTTCATTGGCAATACTGGCGGTCACCCAGTAAGCCTCGCATTGTGACAGGAAACGTTCTAAGTCGCGGCCATGTTCGCCCTTGTATCTGTCGGGCTTGGTGTCGTTATTGTTGACCGTGACTTGCGGTCTCGGAATTGCTTGCGTAACTGCAGCTACAATGGCTGCAATCAAGGCAGGATCAACCGCGGGTGTTGTCATTGTGATGGGAGTAGTGATGGGGTCGGGAATAATGGGGTTAACAAATGTGGCGTCTGGTGATACCGGTGGGATTTCCGGTATGGCTAAGCTGGTATCAACTTCAATTTCTTCCGGAACTCCGACCGTCAGCGGAATTTGACTGTTGTCACAAGGTACGTAACCGGAGTATCGTTGTCCTTGTCTGAAATGACGAGAGACTAAGAACTTTTGACTTCGATTTGGACACGGCTGTTGTTCGCAGACTTCGATATATGCGTGATCCTCCTCGTTATCGTGACAGTCCTGCTGATCGTCGGGATCAAAGACGTGGAAAAGATTATCGCACTCAATGATTGCTATCTACTACAAAGGAAGTTTCTCAAAGTATCCTCCGTCTGCTACAAACGCGACTCGACTCGTAACCTCCGTCAACCTCTTGCGCAATTGTGTGAAGTTAATCTGTCCTACTGACTGCAAGCCCCAGTTCAGTGCTTTGAGCTGGGCAGGCGTGCGCGTGGAGAGTACTTCCTCCGTGTGTTCTGTGAGGTACAGAAGTTTATCGTTGAGTAGAAGGACTGATTTGACCTGTGAGTCGTTGCGGTCACGGGTAAGTTCGATCAAAATCTTGAGGCGTCTAGTGGTGGCCTCGATCTTTGGCTTGAGAATGCCAACTTGGTCTTTGATGGAAAACTTATGGAAATCGAGTGTCACCGGTTTCTGCGCGTCCGGTCGAGGTGGTGCGGGTGCCCGAGCAATGCGGTCCTTGAGCGATGGTTTCTCAATGCGATCGGCGAGTGTTTGTGCGCGTTCCGTGCGTGCACGTTCCTTAATAGACTCGTTGTCACGAGCAAACTTTTCGTGGTCGAAGGCTGGGAGTCTGGTGCCGAGAGGGTGATAGTGGGGACGACGTGAGACGTAGGAGATGACAGCTTCAAGGTCCTTCTCTGTATAGAGGCGAGGACGTCCTTGCTCACGTAGTTCTCGGCGAGCTTCAAAGAAGGACTCAGGTACGCGGCGACGGATGTGTATGTCCTTAGGCACTACAACCACGAGATGAGATGTAAGGTCAAAGGTCCGGGCCAATACAACGTACTGGTAAACCGGGGGGACTAAACTTTTTTTAAAACTTTTGGGGAATAGGGAAGTGTGCGTTTGCGCGACGTCCAGGCGAGCGTACGGAGATTCTACCTAATGTCAAGAGTACAACCAAACTCTGTGAAGAGCGAGGAAGTGACGAGAGGGGGAAGGGAACGACGAGCGAACTCGCGTGGACGATGACGACAAGGGAAAAGATGATGATGAGGAGTGAAGACCCAACGACGAGGGATCAGCCAACAGTGAGCTAAAGACCAGGTTATATTAGTACTGTGAAGGACTAGGTACAAGGTGGACGTCACCTAAAGACCAGGAGGTAGAATCTGAGGTCTTTAGGGAGCTACAGGGTGGGTTTATATACATCTCAGACAAGGACCCCTGGTACCGGGTCTGTACTCCTAACACTGCCGTGGGAATGTATGGTGTGCTATGGTGCGATGTTCTACAATGTTCCAGCACCTTCTATGATCATGTGACCAGTCTGTCACATGCACTTGATCACATGCAGTAGCCATGTACCATCGATAAGATAAGATAAGGAAATTGAGAAGGTAGGATAACGAAAATAAAAGGAAAAGAAAGGAAAAAGTGTGCATGGAAGTGTGCATGGTCGTGACAAAAAAGTGGCTTTTTTCTCAATGCGTTTTTCTGGCCTTTTGGTGACGCCTAAACGGAGCGTCACCAAAAGGCCGGAAAAACGCATTGAGAAAAAAGCCACTTTTTCATCCATTCGCTCACAAGAAAAACAAGATGAAATATTCAGTGTTTTTCGGCGCTATTTCTGCTACAAAAAGGTACCGTAAAATCACCATTTTTTCTCACGTATTTCTCATGTTTTTCCACCGGAAATTGGGCCGTGGTTACCCAGTGTAACAACAAAAACGGATATGTCGAAAGGCAGGGTTGTGTGTGCTGCTAAGACCTAACGACGCTGTCAGACCTCTGAGTATCTAAGACACAAGCGTCGAGCGAGTAAGCCCAAGGTGCAAAGGAAGAGAGCACAATGATAATATAACTGTACCTAAGACACGAGTGTCAAGCGAGTGAGCTAAGTACAGGGTCAGCATATGTACATACTGCAAGTGCAAGAGAGACAAGCTTACCCCAAGGTGCAAAGGAAGAGAGCACAATGGGGGGAAAAGAGAGGAATGAGTGAACTCTTATAGTACAACGAGAGACGGCTCAATAAGGAAATGATAATCAAGAAGGCTGTGTCCGTGGGAATGAGGCTACACTAACATGTGATCACTGCGGGCAAAGGCCAATTTCACATGGTGTGAAATTATTGTGAGAGTTATTTGAGATATTAAAAATCCCGTGAATATCTGGTTATGTTTGGTGAGTTAGATTGATATACAATCAAAGACATTTTTGTGATTTTTCTACAAATTTTCAAGCCTATCTACTGGCAGCCTTTTCGCGCTCCGAAAATCTGTGTGAATATTGATTTTTTGTGCAGATTTCCAACCGACCTAAAATTGTGAAGACAAATAGATTTTCCACGTGTGTTGGGTGATGGCAAACATAACGTGGCAAACAACTTTCCAGAACTTTTCAGTAGCACGTCGCCAGAAATTCTACCCGCCCTTTCCTTTTCTGGATTTTTTCATGCCCTTCTCCAAATCTGTGGAAGGCATCTTTTCCACTTGATTTTCTGAGCCTTGAAAGGTAAACTTCTTTTCATTTTTCTTTTAGATTTAACTGCCACTTAAAAATCAGAAATTCCTCCCCCTGAAAAGGCACAGAATTTGTATAGCATTATTTTGTATTCTCAAACATTAAGAAACAATTCCGAGCACAAAATTGCTTATGGATTATCTGCTGATAGTTAACATTTAAGTGGGTAATCATGCAAATTTCAAGGCGTGTGAAATCAGCGTTTGCCCCTAGTGGATTCATATAGAAAGAGAACAATCAAAAGAACAAGGTAACCTTGTCTGTGAGTGAGAGCTGGAAATATCAATACTCCCCCTCAGCAAGCTGAAACGGTGCAAGTCCAAGTGCTTTTGTATGGCGTACATGGACTTCAGCAGGTAGAGGTTTTGTGAAAATATTGGCAGGGTTGTCAGTACCTGGAATACGTATGAGTTCGACAAGTCCGGAATTGACACATTCTTGAACGGAGTGTGTGCAAACACGGGTGTGCTTTAAGCAGTGCTTCACATTGAGAGAAATAGAGGCATTGACTGTGCTCTTGTTGTTGCAGTGCAGCTTAATAGGACCTTCAAGCGGATGGTCAATTTGATCAGCAAGGACATCAAGCCACTTGACCTTATTGCAGGCCTCATGTGTGGCATAGTACTCTGAGTCAAAGGTAGAGGTAGCCACGGAGTTTTGCTTTCAAGAAGACCAACAGACAGCACCATGGCCGAGGTAGAATACCCAGCCAGAGGTGGAAAGGGAGTTGTTGGTATCTCCTGCAAAGTCGGTGTTGGTGTAGCCAGTGAGTTTTTTGCCTCGTGTGTCAGAATGACCAAGGTAAAATGAGATGTACCGCGGAGGTACCGGAGAATGTGATGAGCGGCCTTCAAATGCTGTGGCAAGGGATTTGACTGGTATTGGCAGAGTCAAGCAACAGCGAAGGAGATGTCTGGGCGTGTGCCCATGGATGCGTACATGAGAGAACCTAGAATGGACCTGTAATTCTTGACAAACTTAGGGTCATTGAGTTCTGAATCCTGGTCGTGCTTTTCCACGACAATTCCTGGAGCGAGTAGTGTGGAGGCAGGATTACAGTCCGGATGGCCAAACCGCGCGAGGATGGAGTTTATGTAGACTTCCTGGTCTAAAAACGTACGCCTGCTCCCCCTATCCCAGACAATGTGGATTCCGAGATACTGTCAAAGATCACTCATGTTTGTAATCTCAAATTCTTTTGATATGGCCTCCTTTGTTTTGCGAATGAGGGCGAGGCTATTTCCCATCATTGTGAGGTTGTCGACGTAAACAACTAGAATTTCGAGGTCTCCCCTCGTCGACAAGTGAATATGAATATGTCACCTGTGTCATGACAGGCAAATCCAAGCTTTTCGAGACATGCCTTGAGCGTGAGGAACCATTGGCGTCCTGCTTGCTTCAATTTGTATAGTGCCTTCCGAAGGTGGCATACTTCTCCTTTGGCTACTACAAAACCTTCAGGTTGCTCCATATAGACCTCCTCGTCCAAAGATTCGTTCAGATACGCCTGGTGAAAGTCAATCTGGTGGATTTCCCAGTCTAGGATGGTGCCTGTAGCAATGAGGTATCACCAGGACTCCAGACAGGCAACAGGAGCAAAGGTATCTTTGTAATCAATTCCATGGACCTGTTCATATCCCTTTGCTACCAATCTAGCCTTGTGACGCTCCACATTTCCGTCCTTGTCGAGTTTGAGCTTGTATACCCACTTACTCTTAATGGCCTTGCGGCCACAAGGTAAGTCAACAAGTTCCCAAGTTCCCTGTGTCCGCAGTCCGTCAATCTCAGCCTGCATAGCGGCTTGCCACTTGTTGCTGTCTGGAGATCCCATGGCTCCCCCTGAGGGGTGACTGCAGCTGCGTCAACAGCGTACGAGCCAGGAGCTTGGGGTGTCCCTTCTAGCATGGCGTCCACTTCATTGTTGTCTGCACTGGGCCAGTATTCCGTCCATTTGAGCCCTGCTGTCTTCCTTTTGTGTTGAGAGTGTCTGGGAAGCATAGAGGGTGAGGGTGTATGCCCAGCTTGTGAGAGCTGAGTGTGCTTGGGTTTGGTGAACGGAAGGTAGGCGGAGTTGGGTAAAAACTTTGGTGGTGATACAGAGACAGATGGAAGTGGTGAGATATCACACCCTTTGCCTTTGGACGGTGCAGGTGGTGGTGACTTGAGGACATTGGAAAAGGATGGGCCAGGCTTCGGTTGTGGTGGTGTAACTGGTTGTTGACCAGCTGACGAAGGGCCTGCTTGAGATGGTGGTTGTGGAGGTAAAGGTGTTGTGGATGTGGTAGGAGCTGGCTGCAATGAGAGCGTGGTAGGAATAGAATGATCAAAAATGATTGCGGTGTGGGGTTCATGGTAGGTTGACTCGAGGGTTGGAGAGTCTCAGGACGATGAGGAAAAACTGTGTTGTGAAGTACTGCATCAGTACTTGTGACAATCTTTCAGCTACAACTGTCCCATAAGCAATAACCCTTTGAATTTGCTTTGTAGCCAACAAAGGTGAGCTTGTGAGCATTTTGGTCCCACTTGCCACGCCTGTCCTTGTGTATGTGGGTATAGGCTAGGCATCCAAAATTCCAGAAGTGGGACAAATCCGGTACGGTGCCAGTGAGAACCTCATAGGAAGTCCGCCATGAGAGACTGTGCTTTGGAGCGCAATTGCAGACGTGTACTGCTGTGAGGAGGGCTTCTTCCCAGAGACCTTGCGATAGACCTGCTACCAGCTGCATGAATTTGGCTGACTTGACAAGAGTGTGGTTCATGCGTCCAGCTTTACCGTTCTGCTGAGGCATGTTGGCATCTGTTTGCCTGTGAACAATTCCTTTGTCGCGGAGATACTGCTGGAAAGCATTTGACATGTATTCTCCACCTCGATCGGATTGCAAGACCTTGATGTTGGCGTTGAACTGTGTACAAACCATAGCCTGGAATTCCTTGAACTTCTGCTCCTGGGGATCCTTACTTGGAATAGGGAAGCATAAGACAGTGTCGATTGCATTGTCAATGTAGTTAACAAAGTAGGAATTTCCATGAAGAGACTTAGTTCACATTGGTCCAGCGAGGTCTGAATGGATGAGGTTGAAGGGTTTGGATGTGTGGGCGTAGTGAGAAGGTGGGAATGTACGCCTGTGTAGCTTGCCCAAGACGCATCCCTTGCAAGAATGAGGAGAGCGAGGTGCTTCGGAGAGTGTGAGACCTTTGACTGTTGAAGAATTGGTCTTGAGATGCTGTAAAGCTTCCCAGTTAAGGTGTTTGAAGTGATGATGTGCAATGTCGAGGGTAGTACCAGCAGGTTGTATGGAAACAGCATTGACTGAAGGACTAGGATAGATCCCAATCCAGTACTGCGCGTTTTTGAGGGTACCTATACCGTAGGTGCATTTTGCATCGGAAATGCAAGCTTGGTTCTTGACAAACGTCACTGTAAATCCTTTCGAGTCCATACGGGTGACAGAGATGAGTCTGTGTGTAAGATTGGGACAGTACAGGACGTTGTTGACTTGAATGACTAGCTCTTCTCCATCAACTGTGATAGTTCCTTTGACGCAACCGGATCCGAGAACTTGCATGGTTTTAGACTTATCTGCCAAAGTGGCGTGTGACAGAGTCTTATATGCAGTGTAGGTCCCAAATTTGTTGCGGTTGTTTGTGAAGTGCCGTGTGCAGCCTGAGTCGATCATCCAGGGTGTTACACCCGAACCATACCAACAAGCGGCAACGTTGGAAGACTCTGCCTCAGACAAATCTTTGGTGTTGACTACATGTACAGCAGCAGAACCGGTAGACAACGGATTACTGTCCTTATTCTTCTCCTTCTTGTCCTTTCCCTTAGACTTGCCCTTGGCTTGCTCAGCCATGGCCTTCTTCTTCCGACATTCGCTCTCCCCGTGCCCCTTATGGTCGCAGAAGTTGCATTTCTTCTTGTTGGCGTTTGAGGTCTGGGGGCGGCCACCAGCGTGCACAACTGAGACGTTCGGAGAGTCCCTGCAAGCAGCCTCATCAATGAGGCATGCTCGGATGTCATTGTACTTGATGTCAACTGGCTTGGTGATGGCTAGGATGGGGTTGACAATGGTATCGTATGTATCTGGCAGCAAGAAGATCAAGCCAAACATCTTCAGGAGTTCCAGGTTTGCAAGGATGCCTGAATCCTGAATCTCTTTCCAGAGACAACCTCGTTCCTCAAGCTGTTCCGCGAGAGGGCGCTGAAACACTGAGTCACACTCCAAAACTAATTACAACCCTAAAGACAACACAACCAACCACGAAGTGGCAATAGAAGTGTAAGGGCGTGGGAGCACGGAAGTGTGAAAGTGTGCGAGGTGGTCTTAGAGTATTAGTTTACCTGTGCTGTAAAGAGCGACAAGGTTTGTGATATAGGTTTTGCGTGAATAGAGCTAAACAGGCAAACTACCACGCGTATCGCGGGCAACAGGGATAGTCGGCGCGGTGAAAGCGAAAGATTTTTAGCGCGGCTCAAAGGGAACGCGCGCGAGATGTCGCGACTTGTAGTAAAAGCGGCGCACAGAAAGACACAGATGGTAAAAGCAGGCGCAGTCCAAATTTCAAACACAAAACGCGGTTGCTGATAAAGATGAAAGTAGTTGCTGTAAAACGCGGGCGCAGTGAAAGTGAACGCAGTAAACTCGACGCAGTGAAGGTGAAACGCAGACGCAATAACACAGTAAAATAACGCAGGTAAGAAGTAGACGCAATGTAACAAAACCGAAAGGAGCCGCAAATGAAAGATGAACTATTAAAGCGCGAGACACAGCGTAAGGCTATATAAGGCCGCAGTCAATTTGACTCGATAGACTGCGCGCGGGGGCAATAGTGTAGAACAACACCTCCCGAGCGGCAATGTGTATTGCAAGCGAATGCGTGGCCAACGACGACGTTGGTAGAGCTCGTGAGATTGAACTGTACTAGTTCGCACTCGTGGTCCTCGCCTTCAAAGTCCAGTGACAGCCAACAATCTGGATGCGGCGCACGCGGGTGATCGCAGGCGAGCAGGACGAAGGGTCCTGAGCGCAGGGGAATGGGGTGGTTGCTCTGAGTGTTGCAATAGGATCAGTTGTCAAGCGAGTCCGCAACGGAGGCGACGGACAACACTGGCGAGGGTGATTTAGGAGTGGATCTCTCAGGGGAGACTGTAGGCGCTACTGAGGGTTCGGACGGCGGTGTGGGCGCGGGGATGATGGGGTAGCAACGAAGAACCTCGCGGCGCGGGTGGTATGGGCAGCAACCGTCTGGTAAGTGGGGAACTGTTGGACAATAACGGCAAACTTGAGGCGGGTTGTCAATGGTAGGTGCAGCGGACATAAACGTGGAGAAAGATGCAAACGAGGCGACGCAGGAGAGACTACAGCTATTGGTGCAAAGAGACTCCCTCGACGCAAGCGCAAAGCGTGAAATGAACTCTGAGAACTGGGGTGGGGATTGATTGATTTCCTACGCAGTACAGGCAACACCTTTTATATACCCTAAAGACCTTCTCCTAAACCTTTCCTTCTTTGTCCTAAACCCAAACACGAGAGCGAGGAAACATAGTGGCAAAGTACTTCCGTCCACGGAGGCAAAATGTCCAGCAAGTCAACGCCCGGCAGGACACAGTGTTGGTTGACGCGGAGAAGCGGCGCGCGCCTGTTAAGACCGACTATCGTCAAGGGACAAGTTTTCAGGTCAGAACCCCTTGGTGTAGCTACACTCAAGGTCTGATGATGGTCTAGGCCGCGTGGTCGCTGTCAAGCACAGTGGCAGACAGATGATGGTACGATGAAAGGAATATTGATACGAAGTGGATAGACTGAGGTTCTAGCCCCATGTCTAGCGGCTATTTATACATGTTGACCTAACTACTTTTGGACCAGTCCGAGGTAGTGGTAGCGAATCGGAGAAACAGAAAGGAAGAACAATACACAGAGAACAGCCACTACTCTGGAAAGCCAATGAGAGAAAAGACCGTCAAGGCGCGGAAACAAGGAACAATAGAAAGGGGAAACATGAGGCAGAGATCAATAGAGAAGGGGTTGAACCCAAAACAGGGGATAGACGGGGTTGGACCCGATGGAGTGGTAACGGAGGTATGGAAAGGCCGAGGGTTGAACCAAAGCAATGGTAACCAATCGGAGTTAGGTCCGAGGTTTGAATGGACATCAGAAGGCAACTGATAACATCATAGTCCGTGTTGAACGGAGGCGATGTGGATCAGGGAATGATGGAGGAAAGACGAGTTGGATCGTCAAGGCAATTGTAAAGAAGATAACTGGTTATCAAGGTAATTGAAGAAGTAAAGAAAAATGATAGGGTGTGAAGACCGTTTGTAACAGCGCCCTTGCGCTGAAGGGGCGCCAACCGTTGCAAGCAGGTGATGAGGTGCCATCCAAGAGCCGCACAGCGTGGCATGATAGGAGTCTTCCTGAAACGGGGTTCGTGAGTCAATTTTCTTCTATTGTTGGTCTGACCCGCGTCCGAAACACTTGGTGGCTGGCTGGCCCATGCTCTGACGCAAAAGGGGCATGTCTGTGAGTTAGAGTTTGGTGCAGGTCCTTGGCCTCGGATGTTTCCGGCGCGTTGCTGCTCCTTGCCAAGTCCTCGGATCCTCGGCAAACTTCCTTGTGACCTCGGCAAACTCCTCGTGCCCGCGAAGCTGGGAAAGTGAAGGGATTTGCCACTCAGGAGGACGCAGGCCGCGCAAATGGCGGGCTGCTGCCGAGTCTCCGTGCCTAGCCGTTTTCTGGGCGTATCAGCGCGTACCATTAATGTGGTTACCAAAGTACTGACGGAACTTGGTGAAGGATGCGAGGGTGGAGGTGGACAAGTAGTTGGCAATGAGTGTATCCATGATCTGTTTGAATGTCTGAGTGTCGGGATTGATGGGATGGTGAATGTCGTGGATGGCCCGACTAGCCCTTGTTTTTTGCATTTTACCTTTATTTTTCTAGCTTGAAACCTAGCTTGAAACTGAGCTTGAAACCTGGCTTGAAACCCGGTTGCAACCTAGCTTGCAACCCTCTCTGCACCAACCACTTGCACGTCTATTAAGTGCCTGTATCACGTGGCTTAGACGCTCTACATGGTCACGTTACTAGCTGCTACATCACACTGGCACGTGACTCAGCTTATGTAAGACCACATGGCTACAACCACATGGCTCAGCCCATAGCTAGGGTTTGACATCATAGATAGCACTCACATGGACTCCTATTGTTCTTTTGCTATTGTTCTCTTTATGGAAGAATGTTCTCACAGGTGTGGCAATGGAATACAATAGTTGGTCTCCTTTCAGATAGATTCTCTCATGAGTAGAGCTCTTAGCAAAGTCCAGACAATAGCTATTGTTCCCCTTTAGGTAGTTCTATTGTTCTTTGTTCACACGGCTTCTTGCAAAGCCTGCCCTTAACATGGTCTGTGCGCATATCCCTGAAGTCTATATATACTGCTGCATGTACGCTCCTAGCCCCCCATCTCGACCTCTTGGTCTTTACTGGGCTAGGTAAGCCATCCTCTCTTGTACTATATAGCTGGCAGTACAAATACTAACTTGGTCTTTACTGGGCTAGACATCTGTATAAGATTTATAGCTGGTGAGAGTATTGTGCTTCACGCCTACCACCACCACTTTGTTGTCATCCACTTCATGTCCCTGTCTGCCACGATGAACTCCTGTCTCCGCGTCATTAGGTCAAGATTGTTGTGAAACCCTGGGTCCCCCCATTCCCACCGTTTAAAAAAGTTTATTCCTGTTTAACGAGTACGTCTCCAGTCTTTTCATACCATTGAGCTACGCTTACATTGTCCGTTTTCACCCCCTACGCGTTGTTTAGTGCCTAAAGACATGCGCCCCTGTTTCAACAAGGACCTCCCTACCACAGAGCCTCAGCTCAAGAGGTGCCTTCCACCATTTTTCCTCAACACTCTCGCTGCCAAGTGTAAGAGCGGTCAACCTCATCACTGGTCTGACAAAGACCTTGTCAACGTCGCAAAGTATGCGTCAAAGAAGCCGCCTGTCAAAGGCATCACTCTCACCGTCTCCTCTTACGAGGAAAATCAACAACTTTACGCTTCTGCCTGAGCATACGGAGAACGCACGGCCGAAGAATGTGCTCGCACTCTAGCTGAGCAATAAACCTACAAGCCGACTCTTGCTGAGCGGCTTGCCAAGCTTCCTCCACCCACTCCCGCTCCTGCTGCACCTAAACCGGTGTTGATCAACTTCATGAAGTTGTCACTGGTTGATCTTGTCAGCATCTTCAGGCCGAAGCTTACTGCTGTCCGTACTCGCTTACAAGCTCTCCTCGAGCTTGAAAAACTCCTCAACCATGTCAGCCCCAACCACTGTTGCGCCCTGCTCCACCTCGTCAACAAGGTCAATTGTTTCCTAAACCAACTTGACAACCTTGCACCCGTCACAGCAGACCGCGAGTGGCAGCTCCTAGATCAGGATTGCAAAGCAATTGGGAAAGTTTCTTTCAAGCAGCTTCGTAAAAACTACGATAAAGTTCTTGTGCAACTTAACGTAGTGAATAGTGATAGCTATTTTGAGTGGATCTAGAGAGTCCATAGTTTTGCCCACCACATCTTGCAATAATTGTATACATTTCTTTGACTCGAACACAGTCACAGACGACCACTTCTACGGAGGCCTATTCTACCAGTGTGACAAACAACCGTGCCCAAATTGGTACACTCAGGCAGACTCAACTGAAGCCGTCAACAGCAAGTACTACTTTGAACATCACCAGACTCCTACCAAAGAAAAGTTATGCCTTATCACGCAAGAAGACATGGATCCTAACACAGAACACTGCTCCTGAGGCCGCCCCCAACACCGCCCCAACCTGAGCGCCCAGGACATCCTAAACATGTTCGGCATCCTGACACAAAGAATGGTGGACCTCACCAATCAAGTGGCTGCACTGACAGCTGCACAGGCGCCAGAAATTGCCTCTGCCATGCACACTTCTCGGGAGAGAAGCATTGTTGAGAAACTGGTCTCCTTCAAAGGGAAGACATCATTGGAAGCCAGGCTCTTCCGCCATGTGTTCATAGTCTGGGCGCAAAATCAAGGCAAAGTGTTCTTGCAGCAAGACACTAACAGCAAGCTGGTGCTTGATAAGGACGGTGCCAAAATCTTTGACTCTCAGAAGCTCATCACGAGTGCACTGTTGTTCATGCAAGATGACACTGCTGATTGGGCACGTCCTCATATTGAGGAGCTAGCAAATAGCAAGCCGGCGTTTGATAACAACTGGCCTACCTTCATTGAGGCTTTCAAAGCCAAGTTTGAGCCCATCAACACTGTTATGGAGGCCAAAACAAAGATTGCCAGCATGAAGCAGGGCAACAAGACGTTTGCCGCCCACATCTCGGAGTTCGAGACCTGGGCCCCTTGCACTGGCTGGAGCCAGCAGGACCTATTTGATTGCCTCAAGTCCAGCTTGAGCACGGAATACTTGCAACATTACTTGTATTTCCAGACCCGCGCTACCACGTGCAATGCGCTCAAGGACCAATGCAAGGCAGTCAACGCGCAGCTGGCCAACCTTTGCAACAGTACAGGCAAAGTCATGGCGGACAGTTTGTCGGGACATGGCAAGTCCCATCAGCAAGCCTTCCACGATCTCAATGCCATGGAGATTGACGCCTCCCGCTTCTCTGCCTCTTTTGACGCACTCTTCGCGGGTCTAGGCATGCAAGAGATCTTCCAGAAATGGAAGAAGAGATGAGCAAGCGTTGCTTGGTTTGTGGATCTGGAACCACAAGAAAAGGGACTCTAAGCACCCAGATGACCCGGTTTGCAACCACTGCGGTGGTACCAGTCTATGGGGGTCCGTTTGCCTGAAAAAGCTCCAAGGTGTCCCTAAGGGACAAAAGGTTGCGGCTACCTAGTTGACCTTGTCAACTACTACTACAGCAAAGCAAGACTGTCACGGAGACGGAGCTCGACGTAGTAACTAGGGACACGGAGTGGAAGACAGCGACGAGGTGGTGGCAGGCGTATAGCACAATGCTCTCACCAACTATAAACCTTATGCAGGTATCTAGCCCAGCAAAGACCAAGTTAGTATTTGTACTACCAGCTATATAGTACAAGAGGGGGTGGCTTACCTAGCCCAGTAAAGACCAAGAGGTCGAGATGGGGGGCTAGGAGTGTACATGCAGCAGTATATATACACTTCAGGGACCTGCACACAGACCATGTTGAGGGCAGGCCTTGCAAAAAGCAGTGTGAACAAAGAACAAAAGAACTAACTAAAGGAGAACAATAGCTATTGTCTAGACCTTGCCAAGAACTCTACTCGTGAGAGAATCTATCTAAAAGGAGACCAACTATTGTATTCCATTCCCACACCTGTGAGAACATCCTTCCATAAAGAGAACAATAGGGAAAGAACAATAAGGAGCCCATGTGAACGGTATCTATGACATCAAACCCTAGCTATGGGCTGAGCCATGTGTTTGTAGCCATGTGGTGTTACATAAGCTAAGTCACATGCTAGTGTGACGTAGTAGCAAGTAACGTGACCGTGTGGAGCATCTAAGCCACGTGATACGGGCGCTTAATAGACGTGCAAAGGAGTTTATGCAGAGAGAATTGCAACTGGGTTGTAGCCCGGAGTTTTACAGATAAAAACAAGAGGTAAATTGCAAAAATTAAGGGCTAGTCAGGCCATCCATGACATTACCCCCCTCCTAAAATCAAGCATCCTCGCGAAGCATCACTGTGCTGTGGTGATAGAGGTCTTCTACCCGTCTACAGGGATTCAGCAGAATTGCCCCGATTGTCTAGTCAGAAGGATGCTAGGAAGTTTCTCCCCTTCTGGTGTCATTGACTCGACGTTACCCGTCAGTGTGATGTTCTTGAGATATCCAGACCGATGTGTTTGCCTTCATCCCAGCTGAGATTGTATGTAGATGGATAGATTGTGTGAAGGAAAGCGGGGTCGGTCTGGGTATTGAATTCCCGAAAGTGCGAGCAGAGATCTGCGAAGAGTGAAGCTTTGATGACCCGGGGCGCACCGGGGTTTGCTTTGTAGAAGTCGTCAATCGCTTCTTGACTATTCTCGAGGTTTTCTACTGGTTCCCAGCTATTGTGTCCGTCTGAATACCCTTCCCATTTGACAAGGCATTGCAATTTCTTCCAGTGTCCGTGTAGTCTGCTGTCTAGCACCTTCTCGACGACGTACTGCTCTTCTCCTTCTATGACTATAGGATCAGGAGGTGGAGGTACGTCTTTGCCGTTGTCGTGCCAGGGACTTAGACGGTTGATGTGGAAGACGGGGTGGATTCGGAGATAGCTGGGTAGATCGAGCTTGTAGTCAAGATCGCCGATACGTTCGATGACCTTGTACGGGCCGAGTTGTCGAGGACCGTGGATCTGGACGTTCTTAGCGTTCAGCCAGACCATGTCGCCCACCTGGAAGACATGTGGAGATCGCTTCTCAGATTCGTAGAGTTGCTTCATCTTTTCTTTGCTTAGACAAAGAGCTGCTTCGGTTTCTTTGCGTACTCAAGCCATATTGTCAAGGCGCTCATCGAGCGACGGGATATTTCTTCGCTTGCCAACTGGTATGGTGAAGTCGGGGTGATATCCGTAGATGACCTCAAACGGTGTTTGTGAATTACCCGCATGTACTCGCAAGTTGAGTGCAAACTCAGCCGCTGGTAGATGATTGACCCAGTCGTCTTGTCGTTGCTGACAGAATAGACGCAAATGCTGTTTGATGTCCTGGTTTTTGCATTCGACTTTGCCATTTCCTTGCGGATGATAGGCGGTTGTAAAACCAGTGTCTATGCCCAGGCGGTGATAGAGCGCACGCATGAAGCACGCTGCAAACTGGGGTCCTCGGTCAGAGAACACCTTCTTGGGAATGCCATGAAGTCGGAATACTTCTTTGTAATGTAGATTGGCAATCCCCTCAGCGTCAACCTTAGTGGCCATAGGGATGATGTGCGTTTGATCGGAGTAATGGTCGACGTAGACCGCGATCGAATCAAATCCCTTAGAGGGTGGCAGCTGAGTGATGAGATCTACTCCGACGTGTTCCCAAGGTCCGGCCGGAGTTTCCTGAGGCTGTAGTACTGCTTTAGGGTGTGGAGCTGACTTGTAGCGTTGGCAGCGATCACAACCTAGTACGCAAGTCTCGACGAAGGCTTTCATCTTTGGCCACCAATAGTGTTGTGAGACTAGCTCTATGGTGCCGTGTTTGCCCGGATGACCAGCCGTGGGTGTGTCATGGTGTCACGAGCATGCACACTTTTTCCTTTCTTTTCCTTTTTAATTTCCTTATCTTATCTTATTGATGGTACATGGCTACTGCATGTGATCAAGTGCATGTGACAGACTGGTCACATGATCATAGAAGGTGCTGGAACATTGTGGAACATTGTAGAACATCGCACCATAGCACACCATACGTTACCACGGCAGTGTTAGGAGTACAGACCCGGTACCAGGGGTCCTTGTCTGAGATGTATATAAACCCACCCTGTAGCTCCCTAAAGACCTCAGATTCTACCTCCTGGTCTTTAGGTGACGTTCACCTTGTACTAGTTTTATCACTGTGCTAATATATCCTGGTCTTTAGCTCATCGTTAGCTGCTCCCTCGTCGTTGTCTCTCTCTCACCATCATCATCTTCCCTGTTGTCATTGTCCACGCGAGTTCACTCGTCGTTCCTCCATCCCTCGTCGTCACTTCCTCACTCTTCATAGAGTTTGGTTGTGTTCTTGACATTAGGTAGAATCTCCGTACGCTCACCTGGACGTCGCGCAACCGCACAATTCCCTTTCCCCAAAAGTTTATAAAAGTTTAGTCCCCCCGGTTTACCAGTACGTTGTATTGGCCCGGACCCTTGATCTTCCTTCTCACGTTGTGGTTGTAGTGCCAAAAGACGTACACATCCGTCGTAACGTACCCGAGTCTTTCTTCGAGGCTCGACAAGAACTGCGCAAACAAGGTCGTCCCCATCTCTACACAGAGAAGGACCTTGAAGCCATCGTTTCGTACGTCTCACGCCGTCCTCACTACCATCCTCTTGGTACTAGACTCCCACACTTCGACCACGAAAAGTTTGCTCGTGACAACGAGTCTATCAAGGAACGTACACGCACCAAACGTACGCAAAATCTCGCCAACCGTATTGAGAAACCGTCTCTCAAGGATCGCATCTCCCGGGCACCCGCACCACCTCGACCGGACGCACAGAAACCGGTGACACTCGACTTCCATAAGTTCTCCATCAAGGACCAAGTCGGCATTCTCAAGCCAAAGATCGAGGCCACCACCAGACGCCTCAAGATTCTGATTGAGCTTACCTGGGACCGCAACGCCCGACCGGTCAAATCAGTTCTGCTACTCAACAACAAACTTCTGTACCTCACAGAACACACGGAGGAAGTACTCTCCACGCGCACGCCTGCCCAGCTCAAAGCACTGAACTGGGGCTTGCAGTCAGTAGGACAGATCAACTTCACACAATTGCGCAAGAGGTTGACGGAGGTTACGAGTCGAGTCGTGTTTGTAGCAGACGGAGGATACTTTGAGAAACTTCCTTTGTAGTAGATAGCAATCATTGAGTGCGATAATCTTTTCCACGTCTTTGATCCCGACGATCATCAGGACTGTCACGATAACGAGGAGGATCACGCATATATCGAAGTCTGCAAACAGCAGCCGTGTCCAAATCGAAGTCAAAAGTTCGTAGTCTCTCGTCATTTCAGACAAGGACAACGATACTCCGGTTACGTACCTTGTGACAACAGTTAAATTCCGCTGACGGTCGGAGTTCCGGAAGAAATCGAAGTTGATACCAGTTTAACCGTACCGGAAGTCCCACCGGTATCACCAGACGCCACATTTGTTACCCCCATTATTCCCAACCCCATCACTACTCCCATCACAATGACAACACCCGCGGTTGATCCTGCCTTGATTGCAGCCATTGTAGCTGCAGTTACGCAAGCAATGCCGAGACCGCAAGTCACGGTCAACAATAACGACACCAAGCCCGATAGATACAAGGGCGAACATGGCCGCGACTTAGAACGGTTCCTGTCACAATGCGAGGCTTACTGGGTGACCACCAGTATCGCCGATGAAAAAACCAAGGTCCTGACAGCAATCTACCGGTTGTCAGAGAAGGCTGCCCAATGGGCAATACCGGTCACGGACCATGTGGCTGACCACAACGGTAACTTGCCGGCCAACCTCGATACATGGGCCAAGTTTAAGACTGAGCTCAAGAAGTACTTTGGCGATGCAACGCCCGAAGATACTGCTATCCGTGAGTTGGAAAAGCTCTGTGGAACAGAGAAAAAGGAGAAGAATGCGCGTGACGTAGGTACTTACGTCAACAATTTCCAATCCTACGCAGGACGCATTAACGGGTTGAGCGACAAGGACAAGGAGATCCGGTTCATCAAGGGTCTCCCTGAATACATCTATGGGCGGCTGGCAACGGCCGAAGCACCTCCGGCCAATTACCAAGGCTGAATTGATAGGTCCCTGAAAATGGCAGCCGCATACGCCCGCATCAGGGAGACAACGGAAAAGAAAACTCCGTCTGTTCCCCCATCAACTACGTCGAGACCCACCCAGTCTCAACCCAGGTTTACTCCGGCTCCTCGTCCTTCCAACGGTCCGGTTCCCATGGAGGTCGATGCCTCCAAAATGCAACAAGGTCGGCGGTGTTACAACTGCCAAGAACTTACCACAGACCCCAGTCATATTGCACGCACGTGTACCAAGCCCGCAGTCCCTCGTCCACCTCCTCGTGGACCACGTGTAGCAGCTACCAATGCAGAGGCCTCGACCTCTAAAGTCGAAGGGAAGAAACCGGAAACAACCGGAGAGTCGATTCCATCAGGGGTATCAGAAGTAACCCTTAATGCAATACTTGGAGAGCTGGAAAAGTTGAAGGCAGAGAATGCCGACCTCAAGAAGAGACTTGAGGAGGGTTTTTGATTCGGGCCGTGATTTGAGCTGCGCAAGCACGTGCCCCGTGTATACCATGTAACAATAGATTTTCCGTACTCGCGTCTGATGTATTAGAGACTGGTTCTGAATCGGAACATTTTCACATACCCATCACAGTTTCAGGAGTGCGGAGATCTAAAGAAGTCGCAGCAATGATTGATAGTGGGGCCTCGACACTATTCATTCATAAACGGTTTGTTCGAGAGCATCGTATCAGAACCCGGAAGTTGAAACAACCAATTCTGGTTTACAACATAGATGGAACCCCAAATCGAGACGGGGCTATTGATGAAGTCGCCATTCTCAATATGAGGATAGGGGACCACGAGGAAAGGACTATCTTCACGGTTACCGACATTGGGCCGGAAGATGTAATCATAGGAATCGATTGGTTGAGGTACCACAACCCCACCATTGATTGGTACGAAGGCATCATCAGGATGGATGGATGTCCTGATGCGTGTAAGCCTAGAGAACGGGTTGAGGAAGCGAAGGAGGTTGCAGCTAAGAGAACAGCTGAGCCTAAACGGAAGAAGAGGACCCCGGGATTACAGAAAGTTGTGAAACAACTTCCGTACTTGCCGGTGGATACGGAGGAAGCCGAAGAAGACCTCGAGGAGAACACGGAAGGTTCAGGAAGTTTGGATGGGGCCGAATCGCCGAAGTTACAGGCACAGGCCACTACTCAGCTCGGTGGAAAAGGAACTCCCCGACGCATTGTACGCACACATCCGACACCTATGGTACAAGAAGGCGAACGCTTATTCACTCTAGCAGGATACACATACTCTAGTGAATTAGCTGAAGTCGAGAACCGGGCTAAACCAGTCAAAACCTTTGAGGAGATGGTACCTGAACAATATCGTCAACATGCTCACATCTTCTCTGAAACGGAATCTCAACGACTTCCAGAACACAAGTCGTACGACCATGCAATTGAGTTGATTCCAGAAGCAAAAGGATTCCACGCAAAAGTTTACCCGCTTTCACATCCTGAGCAAGAAGAACTTGATAAGTTTATCCGAGAAAACCTAGAAAAAGGGTACATTCGACCGTCGAAGTCCCCAATGGCGTCACCCTTCTTCTTTGTAAAGAAAAAGGATGGAAAGTTACGCCCAGTACAGGATTACCGGAAGTTGAACGAAGTCACTATCAAAAATAGGTATCCATTGCCGTTGATCTCCGAACTCATGGATAGACTGCGAGGCGCTAGGTTCTTTACCAAGCTAGATGTCAGATGGGGATATAACAATGTCCGTATCAAAGAAGGTGATGAACACAAGGCAGCGTTTGTTACCAACCGTGGACTCTTCGAACCAACTGTCATGTTCTTCGGACTCACAAACTCTCCGGCTACGTTCCAGAACATGATGAATGATATTTCTGCCAACCTCATTGCTGAGGGCAAAGTCACTTACTTGGACGACATCCTTATCTACTCCAAGGATATATCTGAACATCGAGAAGTGGTACATGAAGTCCTAAAACGGCTCAGACAACATGACCTGTTTTTGAAGCCGGAGAAGTGCGAGTTTGAGAGGTCGGAGACAGAGTACCTCGGCGTCATCATTGGCCACAATCAGTTACGCATGGATCCTGTCAAAGTAAAGGCAGTGGCTGAATGGCCTGTACCGCAGAACGTCTCCGATATCTGCCGATTCCGTGGGTTTGCAAATTTCTACCGAAGGTTCATCAGGGACTTCGGGAAGATATGTAAGCCCTTGGATCATCTCACGGGTAAGGTACCTTGGAAGTGGGGTCCTGGAGAGCAGTCGGCATTTGATGAACTCCGCCGACGATTTGTGGAAGCACCGGTGTTGGCAATGTGGAGCTTTGATAGACCCACACGTTTGGAAACAGATGCATCCGGATATGCAATGGGAGGAGTATTGGAACAACAAGCCGAAGACGGCATGTGGCATCCAGTAGCCTATCGGTCCGAGGGTATGACCGAGACCAAACAAAACTATGAGATTTACGATCGAGAACTCATGGCAATTGTACGAGCCCTTGAGGACTGGCATCACTACCTGGAAGGGCTACCGGAGAAATTCCCTATTTTCTCTGATCATAAGAATCTTGAGTATTGGAAGACAGCCCGTAACTTGACACGTCGTCAAGCACGTTGGTCGTTATTTCTCTCACGTTTCAATTTTGAGATCATCCCAAAGCCCGGGAAATCTATGGGAAAGTCGGATTCCATGTCACAACTGGGTCAACACGAGGTCAAAGACGAAGAAGACGATCTGTCACGAGTAGTCTTAGCACCTGAGGTTTTCCGAGCTGCCGCTTCTCAACGTGGGCAAGCTAGTGTACAGCCAGACAGAGACCTGTTGAAACGTATCCGTGAATGTTCTCTTCGAGAGACCGAGGTGGCAGAAGCACTTGCCAAAGTCAAGAAACTCGGACCTCGTCTTCTCAGCCGCGGACTCGAAGAGTGGAACGTGGAAAATGGACTGTTGTTGTTCCGGGGAAAAGTTTACGTCCCTAAAGATGACGAGATCCGAAAGGAACTAGTTTGGAGACACTATGACTTACCTGCTGCCGGACATCCGGGCAGGTACAAAACACTGGAGTTACTATCCCGGAACTACTGGTGGCCCAGCATGACACGGTTTGTCAATGATTACGTAGACACATGTGACACCTGCCAAAGAACAAAGACGTACCCTGCTCCACCACGCGGTCCGCTCAATCCGCTAGAACCACCCAATGCTCCGTGGGAGAGCGTCACCACAGACTTTATTGTCAAGCTGCCGCCATGTAAAGGATACGATTCCATCACGGTTGCAGTCGATCGAACAACCGCGCAGGTGCACTGTTACCCATCATGGGAAAGCATGAAAACTCCCGAACACGTGCAGGATTATATTGCAAACGTGTTTCGACTCCATGGTGTACCTCGTCAGATGATCTCAGACCGCGGATCAGTGTTTGCGTCCAAGTTCCTTCGTGCTATCTACAATGCACTCGGAGTCAAGTCGTCCATGTCCACCGCGTATCACCCTCAGACAGACGGCAAAACAGAACGTATGAACCAAGAGATAGAACAGTATCTCCGAGTGTTCTGCTCCTTCAGACAGGATGACTGGGTAGATTGGTTACTGATTGCGGAGTTTGCGCTTAATAGCCGAGTACACTCGTCCACCGGGAAGGCTCCCTTCGAACTGATCTATGGGTATCTACCAGAATTCCAGGTGCCTTTGAACCCAGTGTCCAATGTTCCCGCAGCAGACGAACGTCTTCGAGCATTAAGAGAAGCCCAAGAAGATGCTAAAGCTGTGCTACAACTTACGGCAGAACGCATGAAACGGTTCTACGATCATGGAGTTGCAAAAGCTCCGCAGTTTAAAGTTGGTGACAAAGTTTACGTGGAACGTGAAAAACATCCAAAGGAACAGCCGGTGGCAAAGCTAGCACCAAAACGAGATGGTCCCTATGAGATCTTAGAAAAGATTGGGGATTTGAATTACCGGGTTAAACTTACCATTCGGGACAAGCGCTACCCGGTGTTCCATGTGGATAGGTTGCGACCAGCTAAGACGGCAAGTTTGGTCCCTAATCGGGAATTTCCTGAACCTGAGCCGATTGTGGTAGACGAAGAAGAGGAGTACGAGGTAGAACAGATTCTTGATTCAAGGATCTTCGGGCGAAAGAAGGAGTTTCAGTACCATGTTAAGTGGAAAGGATACCCAGAATCAGAAAATTCCTGGGAACCAGCAACCAACGTCACTCATGCCGATGAAGCTGTAAAGGATTTCCACAGACGACACCCAGGAGCTCCACGACCAATCGCTGCATCTCTATTCTTGGCAATGAATTTCCGACCAATTAACGAGAATTTTGAGAAGCTACCTTCAGAAACTCTACGACGCGTATCCTTGTGGGAAGACGGAAAAGACTCAACTCCTGCCTTCCGGAGAAAAGGCCTTTAGGAGGGGGGTAATGTCACGAGCATGCACACTTTTTCCTTTCTTTTCCTTTTTAATTTCCTTATCTTATCTTATTGATGGTACATGGCTACTGCATGTGATCAAGTGCATGTGACAGACTGGTCACATGATCATAGAAGGTGCTGGAACATTGTGGAACATTGTAGAACATCGCACCATAGCACACCATACGTTACCACGGCAGTGTTAGGAGTACAGACCCGGTACCAGGGGTCCTTGTCTGAGATGTATATAAACCCACCCTGTAGCTCCCTAAAGACCTCAGATTCTACCTCCTGGTCTTTAGGTGACGTTCACCTTGTACTAGTTTTATCACTGTGCTAATATATCCTGGTCTTTAGCTCATCGTTAGCTGCTCCCTCGTCGTTGTCTCTCTCTCACCATCATCATCTTCCCTGTCGTCATCGTCCACGCAAGTTCGCTCGTCGTTCCTCCATCCCTCGTCGTCACTTCCCCACTCTTCATAGAGTTTGGTTGTGTTCTTGACACATGGCAAGATTTAACGATTTTGTGACGGAGCTCTTTGTTGTTAGGGATGTAGAGTTTTCCCTTGTAATAGATGAGCCCGTCACTCTCTTCCCATTCGAGTAAACCGCCGACAAGTTTGCGAGGACCCTTCTTGCAAAGGGTAGCGAGCGTCGCGGAGCGACTGCTGCTATGATGATAACCCTAACAAGGGAGTGAAGTAGAGATGAAGGGGGGGTGGATCTCCAACGACGACAACGAGGTCAAAGTCGATGATGAGCAGGCAAGCAGGCACTGAGGCCGGATACTAGCAGTGCAAATGACAGAGAGGTCAAGATGCAGAGCTAGGGAGGGTAAGGTCTACTATATATACTGTGGCTGGGTGGTCTGTGCACAAGTTCCCACACTAGGGACTGGAGTAACTGTGGGGCTGGAGTAACAATAGAACAATAAGGGACCAGGGTAACTGTCAAGGACCAGGGTAGCTGTCAAGGACCTGAGTAACTGTCAAGGACCAGGGTACGGAGAACAATAGAGCTAGAACACTAGAACAATAGAACAATAGAACAATAGAAACTGGGGGAATCCCTGGGGAATCCCTATCAATGGAAGAGGAACAATAGAACAATAGCCTAGGTTGATCTGGAACCGCTCCAGACTGAGTCTAGGGTTTGAGTCTGGACTATTGATAAATAAGGCAGGATGTCACGTGACCCGGGTTAGGGTTAGGTCTGGTAACACTCCTAGCCGGAAAATAAGCGCTCTAGATAGGCGCTTAAGGCTATAAACTTGTGACAATGTTGGAAAAATCCGGTCTGTTGGACTATCCATGTCATTTTACCTCCCTCCTAAAATTCATCGCCTCGATGAACTAAGACCAGGGACTCTACCATCTGCCCACTCGAGGTCAGATGCAATAGCTTCTGTGATGTTCTCCAACGGTTTCCAAGGAATAGAGTCGAAGAGTGCTTTGGGTAACTTCTGAGGTGCGTTGGTATGTCTGGCATGGAACTCTGCAATGCTCTCTTTCGCATTGGTCAGATTTACTGCAGGTTCCCACGTTACATCGCCTTCTCCATAGCCTTTCCATTTGACTAGGTACTGCATTTGCTTCCGATAGATCCGACTGTCTAGGATCTTCTCGACTTCATAGACTTGTTGATCATCTACTATGATCGGTGCTGGTGGTTCTGGTATGAGGCCGTTTACTTCGTTTCCTCGATACGGAGATAGCCGTTGATGTTGATGTTGTCATGAACATGATATCCGGATTTGAGTTTGATCCGATATGTATGTTCACCGGTTTTCTGAAGAACTGTGAAGGGACCAAGCTGTCTAGGCCCTAGCTTGTCAGACTGCTGATGTACTTTGACGTTCTTGGAAGACAACCACACGAGGTCCCCTTCCTTGAAGACTGGAGTAGTTCTACGGGTGTATCCGGAAGCTTCGGCCATCTTTTCCTTAGATAGTCGTGAGGCAGCTTCGGCTTCTGCCCGAACCTGTCTGAGCTTTTCTAGGCGTGCGTCTAGGTTCGGCATACGACTTTGACGACCGATGGGGATGGTAAAGTCCGGTAAATACCCGTACATGACTTCAAACGGAGAGTGCTGCGTAGATGAGTTGACACGAGAGTTGATGGCGAATTCAGCCACTGGGATGTATTCTGCCCAATCATCTTGTCGTTGGTCAACAAAGAGTCGTAGAATCTTTTCTACCTCTTGATTTGTTCTTTCCGTTTGACCATTGGCCTGAGGGTGGTAGGCGGTAGTCATGGCGCCAGTGATGCCTAGCCGTTTGTACAACGCTTGCATGACACGAGCTGCAAACTGGGGTCCTCTATCGGATATAAACTGTCGGGGAATGCCGTGGAGCCTGAACACTTCTTTGATGTGAAGGTCGGCTATACCGTCCGCTGTGACAGTAGACTGGGTTGGGATTACATGTGTTTGCTTGCTGTACAAGTCTGTGTACACGGCAATCATGTCAAACCCTTTACTACGTGGGAGTGGTCCGACTAAGTCTACACCAACCACCTGCCAAGGTCCGTCTGGTACTTTGATGGGCTGTATTGGGGCCACAGGGTGCTGTGCTGGTTTGGTTCGTTGACACTTGTCACATCCGAGGACGTATTGTTCTACAAATGATGCCATGCGAGGCCACCAATAATGCCGTGTGACTAGTCCAGGGTTGCGTGTTTGCCGGGATGTCCTGCTGGTAACGCATCATGGCATCGTTGTACAATCTCCCTACGAACTTCTCGATCCTTCGGAATGTACAGCTTCCCTTTGTAGTAGACCAGTCCATTGTCTTCTTCCCACTCAAGTCCACCGTCAGTCAACTTTCGGGGTCCATCCTTCCTAAGTTTGGCTAGTCCCTGGACTACCTCTGCTTCTCGAATACTGATGTCTTTAATTCGTGACTCTAACGGATCTGACTCCAGAGTACTTGAGACGGCTATTGTCTGGAAGTATTCGGGTACAAGCACAACTTGTTCCTTGTTGTCTGATGCATCTAGAACTTCCAGGGTTCTGACTCGGGATAATGGGTCCCCTTGAGTAAGGGTCCTTCCGGGTTTGTGTGTCAAAACAAAGTCAAACCGGCTCAGATACAAAGACCACCGAGCTTGTCGTCTAGACAGGTCCTGGGCGGTACGCCAGTACTGCAGATTCTGATGATCTGTGATGATCTCGAAGGGCGCGGGTAATCCTTCTAGATAGTGACGCCAATCCTCGAGAGCTCTGATGATAGCGAGCATTTCTCAATCATAGATCTCGTAGTTCCGTTCGGCTTCGGCCATAGACTGAGACCGAAATGCTACAGGGTGCCATTGTCCATCCTCTAGTTTCTGCAATAGAACTCCTCCAGTTGCAAAGCCAGACACATCAACTTCAATACGTGTGGGACGATCGTGTTCCCATGTGACTAGAATAGGTTCCTGAGTGAACGCATCTTTGAGCATCTGAAACGCGTTCTGCTGTGCTTCTCCCCACTTCCAAGGTTGGTCTTTCTTGGTGAGATCATGTAGGGGACGAGTATGCCGTGCAAAGTCCTTGATGAAGCGTCGGTAGAAGTTGGCAAATCCAATGAAACCGCGTACATCACGGAGGTTCTGTGGTACCGGCCAGTTGGTGATAGCTTCTATTTTACCCGAGTCCATACGGATCTTTCCGTTACCGATGATTAGACCTAAGTACTCGACTTGTGACTGTTCAAATTCGCATTTCTCGGGGCGAAGGTACAGGTCATTGGCTTCAAGTCTTGCTAGTACTTCATGGACGAGTTTACGATGTTCCGTGATGTCTGAGCTGAAGATGAGGATGTCATCCAGGTACACTGAGACCTTTCCTTCCGCAATTAGATCAGCAAAGATGGAGTTCATCATTGCTTGAAACGTGGCTGGAGAATTGGTCATGCCAAACAACATCACCTTAGGCTCAAACAGCCCTCGGTTTGTCACAAATGCACCCTTCCATTCGTCATTTTCTTTGATCCGAATGTTATGGTAACCCCATCGTACATCAAACTTAGTGAAGATTTTGGCTTGACGAAGTCAATTGGTAATGTCTGATACCAAGGGGAGTGGGTAGCGGTTTTTGATTGTGATGTCATTCAACCGTCGATAATCCTGAACAAGCCGAAGCTTGCCATCCTTCTTCTTGACGAAGAATACCGGTGAGGCCATGGGCGACTTGGATGGGACAATATATCCTTTCGCTAGGTTTTCCTCAATAAACTTGTCTAACTCTGCTTGTTCATTCGGAGACATGGGGTAGACCTTGGATCTGAACATCTTCAGGTTCTCTGTTAGATCAATCGTGTGATCCCAGGGTTGGTGCTCTGGGAGGCGCTGTGATGCTTCTTCAGAAAAGACTTTCTGGTGTCTGCGGTATTCTTCTGGAACCATCTGTTCAAAACGTCTGTTGCTCTTTGGATTGATGGGCCTTAGCCGCAATGTCTGTAGAGTACGTATAGCTAGCACAGGACCAAAGTTCTTCTTTGGTGTCCTGAATGATCCCGGCTCTGAGCCAGGCCCGTCTCTGCTTTCGGTTGGCGGTGATAGACTGGAAGGGTTTGAAGTCTTCTTCGGCTTCCAGTTCCATTTCTCCGGTGGCCCAATTGATCTTGGGGTTTGCTTTGCGGAGCCAGGGTAGGCCTAAAATGCAATCCTCTGATCCAATGTCTGTGACCAAGAATGTTGCGTTCTCCTTGATAGCTCCAACTTGGTGTTCGAGCTCCGCTCTGTGTGTGATACGTCCTCCTTGATTTAGAGTCCCATCGATGTTGTGGAGTGGGATCTGTTTTTCTAAGGGGACCGTACGTACTCGGTGCCGGTTGACAAAGTCTTGACTTAGGAATAATGCGGTGGCTCCTGAGTCAATCATGGCTTTGATGCCTTGTTCTCTAAATACTCCTTTGAGCGTGATAGGAACTCGGAAGTGCATGCTAAGCGGGTCTATTTCTGGTACTATGCAGGATGACAAGGTTTCAAAGTAGTTATACATGTTGTTAAATAAAACTGCAGGCTGTGAATGGGATTGCTGTGCGGGGCAGGTATTTACTACAGGCGTCATAAAAACTGTGTCCATGTAGGAATCATCAACGTCCTCCACTTCTTCTATGTAGGTCTTTCTAGAGGGACTCGAGGGTGCGGTTTCACCAGGAGTCCTTTCTAAAAATCCCTTTGATTACCCAGCTGCTTGACTTTGTCCGTGAGTGATGACATCTGCTTCATGATGGCATCGTAGTCGAACGGACTTGGTGACGAGGAGCTGGCGACGGAGGCGGCGGGTGGATTAGGCAGGGGCCTCGCGGACGAGGACGACGAGGGAGCCGGAGTGGATGGATCAAAGAGGGTACTAGCAGCCACCTTCTGTTGCCTGGGTGGGTATCCGAGGAACCGGCTTTGGCAAACTTGCGTCTGATGGTTGCCACCACAATGTCCGCACAGTTCACGATCGTGTTTTCCATCCTTCTTTTGGTGATCCTTTGATCCGCATCCGTAACATCTGCCGTTCATGGCCTTCAGGAAGTCGGCACTGACACGGAGACAGGGCTCAACGTGACAAACAGGGACACGATGTGGATGACGACGAGGAGGTGGTGGCAGGCGTGAAGCACAATGCGTTCACCAGCTATCAAACTTATTCAGAAAGCTAGCCCAGTAAAGACCAAGTTAGTATTGTTACTACCAGCTATGTAGTACAAGAGGGGGTGGCTTACCTAGCCCAGTAAAGACCAAAAGGTCGAGATGGGGGGCTAGGAGCGTACATGTAGCAGTATATATAGACTTCAGGGACCTGTGCACAGACCATGTTGAGGGCAGGCTTTGCAAGAAGCTGTGTGAACGAAGAACAAAAGAACTACCTAAAAGAGAACAATAGCTATTGTCTAGTCCTTGCCAAGAACTCTACCCGTGAGAGAATCTATCTAAAAGGAGACCAACTATTGTATTCCATTCCCACACCTGTGAGAACATCCTTCCATAAAGAGAACAATAGGGAAAGAACAATAAGGAGCCCATGTGGATGGTATCTATGACGTCAAACCCTAGCTATGGGCTGAGCCATGTGTCTGTAGCCATGTGGTCTTACTTAAGCTAAGTCACATGCTAGTGTGACGTAGTAGCAAGTAATGTGACCGTGTGGAGCGTCTAAGCCACGTGATACGGGCGCTTAATAGACGTGCAAAGGAGTTTATGCATGAAAGGTTGCAACTGAGCTGCAGCCCGGAGTTTTACAGATAAAAACAAGAGGTAAATTGCGAAAATTAAGGGCTAGTCAGGCCATCCATGACAGGCGCGTGTTTTTCCGTTGGGTCCTACTTTGGTAGCATTGATTTCCATGGCATTGGAGTCACGAGGTGCTTGGACGAATGGAGCCGGGGACAAGGTGGAGACCGGTGTGGTTTTGAACAGATTGGGGACCGTTCGACCTTGTTCACGAGCTTTCTCTTGAGCTCGAACACAAAGACAATTGTCAATGTCGGTAGCAACATTGATCAGATCTACGAGAGTGACGTGTGGCCTTGCGGTGTGAACCAGTTCATCCTTGATGGTAGTACTCAGGTGTTCGTAGTACCGATCACGAAGGTCTTGTGTCGAGTAGCCGGTCCTATCCATAATCTCCCTGAATCGAGCCGTGTACTCCGGAACCGTTTTCTTGCCTTGCCATAGCTCCCTGAGCTTGGCTTTAGCGTCTACCATTTCATCGACTGGTTCAAATCGTGCTTTAAACGCGGTTCTAAAGTCGTCCCAGTCACCGTTGAAGGTTGCCTGATGACTAGCAATCAGGTCCATGTGGGGCGCAGCCCAAACTGCTGCATCTTCTGTCATGAATGACAGGGCTGATGAGATCCAGAGGTGGTCCAACCGGGTCTGACCACCTTGAGCATTGTACGGAGACAGCTTCTCGTTGAATTGTGCGTACATGGAAAAGGCGGCTAAAAAGCGACGTGCATCGCTGCTAGCATTGCCTTTGAAACTGGCAGGTTTTTCCACAACCCTTTCCCTTGATCGGTTGTTGACCGGTTGCTGATTCTGAATCAGCGCTGTGATGGCTTGTGTCAGCTGTTGCTGACCAAGGAGCAGGGCTTGCAGCAATTGTTCTGCAGAAGGAGGAGACGATGGTTCTTGTACAGGGGCTGGGGTGGGTACCCTGGACGCATGCTGGGAGACGTTGGTGGAGTCCATCTGATACTGTTCCTGCGTGAAGGTTCGATCAAAGTCTTCTTCAGGTTCGGGCAGAGGCGGGAGAGATTCAAGAATACGATTTTCTTGCCAGTGATGGATGGGTCGATACTGGTTTGCGTAACGACCAGGATATTCTACTCTGTTGTAGCGATTGGGACACGGTTGTACTTCACAAACTTGATGTCCTTCGTCTGAGTCGTAACACTTGTCTCTGAAGGTTTGTTGGTTGAAGGTGTGTGGATAATTTTTGCAGGGAAGATGATCTCTAGACCAAATGCTACTCTCAGGACTTTGGGAAGCCACCCTGTATTCTACCTAGAACAAGATGAAGTACTCGTCTGCCCAAACGTTGTCTAAAGCTTTGAACACCTGTTCGTAATTTCTCCTTAGACCCGTAAAACTAATTCTCCCAATTGCCTTTAATCCCCAATCCAGCAGCTGCCACTCACGATGAGTGATGACAGAGGCTCGGGTTGGTAGCTCTTCCAGAAGCTTTTCTAACTTCTGTTTCACCTGCTCGAAATGAAGCTTCGTGTCTTTGTGAAGCTGGTTGTATTTGTTGATGGTGGGGAGAATCGACAAGTGTTGGAGTGTGGCGGTGAGCTTTGGGGTGAAGATGCCTCGAAGATCTTCTGGAGTGTGCTTACGGAAGTCGATGAGAGTCGGCTTTGCTGCTATGAGGGCCGCGCTAGGGTTGGTAGTGGGCCGGGCTGTGAAGCGTTCTGCTAATGAGGGCTTCTTAGGAAGATCTGCTAGAGCCTGTGCTCGTTCGCGTGCGGTACAAGCAGCAAATTCTTTGGACTCTGCGCGGAGTTTCTCAAACTCCTCTGCTGTTGGGAATCTGTGTGTAAGGGAAGAACCCTTGGGTTTACGACGACCGACGTAGGAGGCAATAGCCTTGAGCTCCTTCTCCGTGTACTTGTGACTCTGGCCACGTGCGTGCTCTGCGTCAAGTTGATCAAACACAGCCTTAGGTAAGGCGCGATGAATCTGGACTTCTCAACGTGCTTGATTCAGATCCTTATGCAAAGGATCTGGGCGAGCAGTAAAACGGGAGTGGGATTCTTTCGGCACTAAGAATCAACCACGGAAAGTGAACGAGTTAGCGATCAAGCACGTCAAGACGGACGGCGATGGCTTACTCTCAAACGTAGGGGTGAATAAACTTTTTTAAACTGGGGGGACAGGAGGGCTTGATCCAAGCTAAGGGCAGTCGTGCCGGTAGCTGTGTGGTATCTTGACCTAATGTCGCGGAGCGACTGCTGCTATGATGATAACCCTAACAAGGGAGTGAAGTAGAGATGAAGGGGGGATGGATCTCCAACGACGACAACGAGGTCAAAGTCGATGATGAGCAGGCAAGCAGGCACTGAGGCCGGATACTAGCAGTGCAAATGACAGAGAGGTCAAGATGCAGAGCTAGGAAGGGTAAGGTCTACTATATATACTGTGGCTGGGTGGTCTGTGCACAAGTTCCCACACTAGGGACTGGAGTAACTGTGGGGCTGGAGTAACAATAGAACAATAAGGGACCAGGGTAACTGTCAAGGACCAGGGTAGCTGTCAAGGACCTGAGTAACTGTCAAGGACCAGGGTACGGAGAACAATAGAGCTAGAACACTAGAACAATAGAACAATAGAACAATAGAAACTGGGGGAATCCCTGGGGAATCCCTATCAATGGAAGAGGAACAATAGAACAATAGCCTAGGTTGATCTGGAACCGCTCCAGACTGAGTCTAGGGTTTGGGTCTGGACTATTGATAAATAAGGCAGGATGTCACGTGACCCGGGTTAGGGTTAGGTCTGGTAACACTCCTAGCCGGAAAATAAGCGCTCTAGATAGGCGCTTAAGGCTATAAACTTGTGACAATGTTGGAAAAATCCGGTCTGTTGGACTATCCATGTCAGCGAGAGCTTGTGCGACTTCTGCTTCTTGCTCCGTGCATTCTCAGATCTTTGATTCGAGGGGAGAAGCAGTGGCGAGAGCACTGGTAGCGAGGATCCGGAAGTGTTCCGGTTTTAGTACCACCTGATCCTTGTTGTCTTCTTCGTCCGTGACAACGTGGGAGTGAAGACGAGAGAGGGGATCAGCGTGTATCATGGTACTGCCAGGCTTGTGTACCAATACGAAGTTGAAGTCAGCCAAGAGTAGTGACCAACGTGCTTGACGTCGAGTGAGGTGTTGCGCAGTTTTCCAGTACTGCAGGTTCGCGTGATCTGTCCAGATCTCAAACGGTTCCTTGAGCCCCTCAAGGTAGTGGAGCCAATCTTTGAGAGCCTCGGTGATGGCTAACATCTCCTGATCAAAGATTTCGTAGTTACGCTCGGCTTCAGTCATAGATGCAGACCGGTAGGCGATAGGGTGGTAGAATCCATCTTCCTTTGATTTCTGGGAGATAATTCCACCGGTTGCATAGCCCGAGCATCGACTTCTAGACGTGTAGGGAGTTCAGGGTCCCAGACTGCCAAGATAGGCTTAGTAGTAAAGGCCTTCTTTAGCAACGTGAAGGCAGTCTGCTGTGCTGGACCCCAGACGAACGGTACGTCCTTCTTAGTCAGGTCGTGTAAAGGTCGTGCGTGCTTTGAGAAGTCCTGAATGAAGCGGCGGTAGAATTGGCAAGCCCTATGAACCCTCTAACTTCTTTGAGGTTCTTGGGTGTGGGCCACGTAGAAACTGCTTGGACTTTGACAGGGTCCATAGCTACTTCGCCGGCGCGAATGATCAACCCGAGGTACTCGATCTCAGATTTCTCAAACTCGCACTTTTCCGGCCGAAGGTAGAGGTCATGCTGTTGAAGTCGCTCGAGGACTTCATGTACAACCTTGCGGTGCTCTGTCAGATTGTTGCTCCAGATCAAGATGTCATCTAGATAGACAGCCACCTTGCCCTCGGCGACGAGGTCGGCAAGATGTTGTCCATCAGAGCTTGGAAGGTAGCGGGTGAGTTCGTGAGACCGAAGAACATGACTTAGGTTCGAAGAGTCCTCGGTTGGTAACGAACGCCGCTTTGTACTCGTCTCCTTCTTTGATTCGGACATTGTGATATCCCCAACGAACATCGAATTTGTGAAGATCTTTGCACCCTTGAGCTTGTTGATGATGTCGGTGGCAAGCGGTAGAGGGTAGCGATTCTTCACAGTGATGTCGTTGAGTTTTCTGTAGTCCTGAATAAGTCGGAGTTTGTTATCCTTCTTTTTGATGAAGAAGACTGGAGAAGCCATCGGAGACTTAGAAGGGTGATGTAACCTTTGGATAGGTTCTCCTGGATGAACTTGTCAAGCTCGGCTTGTTCATTCAGGGGCATAGGGTAAACTTTTGATTTGATGGTCTCAGGAGCGTCTGGTTTGAGATCAATCGAATGGTCCCAGGGCTGATGCTGGGGTAGCCGATTAGACTCTTCCTCAGAGAAGACTTTAGCGTGTCTATGGTACTCTGATGGAACGATGTCTTCGAAGAGTGCTGAGCTTTAGCTTCGTTTGCTTCGGCAGCAAGTTTAGTAGAGTAGGTGAAGCCGGCCATACACCAGACTTTGTCAGTGGTGTCTTGGATAATACCGGCTTTGACCCACTGCCTACGTTCTTTGCGATTACCGTCAACCTTCTGGAAAGGTTTGTCAGGAGATTCTTCCGAGCCGCTCGGAATTGTCATTTCTCCTTTTTCCCAGTTGACGGTAGGGTTTACGCGCTTGAGCCATGGTAGCCCAAGAATGACGTCTTCTGGACCTAAGTCCGTGACAAGAAACTCTGCCTTTTCCGTGTGATCTCCGACTGTGAGTGTAAGGCAACAAATGCGTTAATCCGCCAGCTTTATTCTTAGTTCCGTCAATGTTGTGTAACGAGATGATCCTTTCAAGAGGGTGTTGGATAATCTTATGCTTTTTGACAAACTGGTGACTGATGAACAAAGCCGTGGCTCCTGATTCAATCATAGCAGGAACACGGATGCTTCTATTGAGACCTTTGACTAGTACATGTACACGGAAATGAGAAGATAACCGATCTAGCGACGAGATAGTACATGAAGAGATAACAGATGATGGGCACGGAGTTGCTATAGTACACGAGGCAGAAGACGAGGTGGACGACGAAGGAGACAAGGACAGGATATCGGGGGGACTCGCAGCTGCGGCTGTGTCACGAGTCCTCTTCAAGAAACCGCATTGATTTTGGCAGCCATTTCATCCATTTGCTTCTTTTGGATGTCAAGCATGTCCTTGAGCGCAGCGATCTTAGCATCCTTGTCGTTGGACCGTCTTGCTTGGCTGCAGTAGTAGTCGACAATGTTGACGAGGTAGCAGCAACCTTTTGTCCCTTAGGGACGCCTTGGAGCCGTTTCAGGCAAACTGCCCCCCAGTGACCGGTGCCACCGCAGTGGTTGCAGACCGGGTCATCGGGGTGCTTCGAGTCCCTCTTTTTGTGGTTCTCGGATCCACAAACCGAGCAGTGCTTGCTCATCTCCTTCTTCCATTTCTGGAAGATCTCCTGCTTGCCCAGACCCGCAAAGAGCGAGTCAAAAGAGGGGGAGAAGCGGGACGCGTCGATCTCCATCGCATTGGGATCGCGGAACGCTTGCTGGTGGGACTTGCCGTGTCCCGAGGAACTATCCACCATGACCTTCCCTGTGCTATTACGTAGGTCAGCAAGCTGCGCGTCTACGGCCTTGCATTGGTTGCATCATACATGGTTGCGCGGGTCTGGAAGTACGAGACACGCTGCAAGTACTCCGTGCTCAAGCTGGACTTGAGGCAATCGAAAAGGTCCTGCTGGCTCCGGCCAGTGCGAGGGGCCCAAGTCTCGAACTCCGAGATGTGGGCGGCAAAGGTTTTGTTGCCCTGCTTCATGCCGGCAACTTTGGTCTTGGCCTCCATGACTGCGTCAATAGGCTCTAATTTGGCCTTGAAGGCCTCGATAAACGTGTCCCAGCTATTTCCGAACGCTGGTTTGCTGCTGGCTAGCTCCTCGATGTGAGGACGAGCCCAATTGGCGCCGTCTTCCTGCATGAAGGACAGGGCGCTTGTGATGAGTTTATGAGGATCGAAGATCCTCGCGCCATTGTTGTCCAATTGGACCTGGCCTTGGGCATCCTGTTGGAAGAACACTTTGCCCTGGTTCTGGGCCCAGACTATGAATGCGTGACGGAAGAGCCTTGCCTCCAAGAATGTCTTTCCCTTGAATGACACCGGCTTTTCTACGATACTCCGTTCCCTGGAGCCGTGAGTGGCAGCGGCAGTTGCGGTGGGTTGTACAGCTGCCAGAGCAGCAACTTGATTGGTGAGGTCCACCATTCTCTGTGTAAGGATGCCGAACATGTTGAGAATGTCCTGGGCACTCAAGTTGGCGGCGACAGCTGGGGCGGCGTCAGGAGCAGCGTTCTGCTGGTCCATGTCTTTCTTAGTGATAAGACAACGGTTTTCTTCAGAAGGCGGTTGGTAAGTCTCGGTGTAATACTCGTGTCTGATGGCTTCAGTGGGGTCTAACTGATTTAATCAATTAGGACACGGTTGGTTTTCACACTCGTAGAATGATCCTTTGTTGGCTCGAAAGTAGTTGTCTGTGACCGCTATAGGATCGAAGAAATGGATACAATTATTGCAAATCAAACGTTCTGAAGATGTGGCGGGCAAAACTTCTGGACTATCTAATCCAGTCGAAGTAGCTATCTCTATTAACTACGTTAAGCTGGGCAAGAACTTTGCTATAGTTCTTACGAAGCTGCTTAAACGAGATTTTCCCAATTGCTTTGCAACCCCAGTCTAGGAGTTGCCACCTGCGGTCTGCTGTGACTGGTGCAAGTTCGTCAAGTCGGTTAAGGAAGCGGTTGACTTTATTGACGAGGTGAAGCAAAGCGCAACGGTGGTCGGGGTCTGCGCAATGGAGAAGTTCTTGAAGCTCTGTAAGAGCTTGTAGTTGGGTGCGGACAGCGGTGAGCTTAGGCTTGAAGATGCCTACAAGGTCAACCGGTGACAACTTTTTAAAGTTGAGGAGCACCGGCTTTGGTGCTGCGGGAGCGGGAGTCGGTGCAGGGAGCTTGGCAAGCCGCTCAGCGAGTGTGGGCTTGTGGACACGTTGCTCAGCTAGAGTGCGAGCACGTTCTTCGGCGATGCGTTCTCCGTATGCTCTGGCAGAAGCGCAAAGTTGTTGATTGTCCTCGTACGAGGGGACGGTGAGAGTGATGCCTTTTACTGGCGGTTTCTTGGAGACGTAGTCGGTAACGGCGACCAGGTCTTTGTCAGACCAGCGATGGGGTTGACCGCTTTTTCGCTTGGCAGCGAGAGCGTCAAGGAATGAAGGCAGAAGGCACCTCTTGAGCTGAGGCTCGTTGGTAGTGAGGTCCTTGGATAAACGGGTGCGCGTGTCCTTAGGCACTGGACAACGCAGGGGGTAGAAACGGGCGATGTAAGTAGTAGCTCAACGGTATGGAGAGACCGGAGACGTACTCGTCAAACAGGAATAAACTTTTTTAAACGGTGGGAATGGGGGAACCCAGGGTTTCACAACGAGCTCGACCTAATGTCACGGAGACGGAGCTCGACGTAGTAACTAGGGACACGGAGTGGAAGACGACGACGAGGTGGTGGCAGGCGTATAGCACAATGCTCTCACCAACTATAAACCTTATGCAGGTATCTAGCCCAGTAAAGACCAAGTTAGTATTTGTACTACCAGCTATATACTGTACGTTTACGACTGTAACGGGGGTCACGGTCACGGTGAGGTCGACTTTTGTTGTTATTTTGGTCAATGTCACGGGTCACGGAGGGCTCATGTTGTTAAATTTACGAGTTCTCTACAACTGGATTTGTCGGGCCTGCGGCGCAAAGGAAGTAAAACCATTGTATGTAGAGATACATATAAAACATATTCTACACCTCCTCCTCGTCTGATGCATCACAACGGGTCCACAAAGCACTGTTGTAGCGCTTATTTGGGACTCGCGCCCTTTTGCCTACTCTCTCCATCTGCTCTTCGGCTTTCTCTCCATCGATGTTATGTTCGACCTGCACAGGCGGTTGATAATCCTCATCTGAGCTCTCTCCATCTGCATCGGAAGTCTTGTCAAGCGCGCTGCTGTAAGTCTCCGGAGCAGTGGTACAAGCAATGACGGCCTTTACGGTAAGACTCACGTCATCACCTTTGCCAAGGTTCCAGGCATTGTCACCATCTTCAGCAATTTTCAGAGCATCGCCAGGAACATCATGCTCGCTTTTTCCGCTGGTGATTTCTGTATAGAAGTCCGGATCGTTACGAACAAGTGCATTGAGGGCTTCGCGAGCCTCCTCGCTATCCAGGCTTGCGTGAGAGAAATTGAACAAGGTGCCTGGCACACGACAGAGTTCCCATGACTATGCACATAGCGGTGAGAGCTATTAGCATAATTTCACACAAGGACAGTGTTAGCACTGACCTTTCTCACAAGACTGGCATCGTTGATGGCGTTATAGCCATTCACCAGCCACTCAACGGAGCGATCACGTAGTGTGCCTATCTTTGTATCGAACTTAATCTTGCCTGCAGAGGCTCCAAGATTGAGCTGTGTCAGGGTTTCTTGTATGACGTGATGGTGAGCACTTCGACGGATCGCATGTTTTAGTGGCCGCTGAATGCCAACGTCGGTTGGCTGCCAGAGCCCTGTGCATCCTCCAGGAATATAGTTGAGCACTACCCATGGGTACGTAGCCTGTAGCCATGAACAGAACTCCAGCGAGCGATGAACTGACCAAACATCGATGACCCATAAACAGCGCTGGTTCAGAAGGCCAAGGCGAACCTTCTGCTTCTCGAAGTATGGAACGAGGATGTATTTGACGTAACTCCGCATTGTCGCCTGCGTTGACCAGTACGTCGATGTTTTCGAAACCTCGAAGCAAATTTCAGCTGTCTTCGCAGCTTCCCAGAATGGTGCTAACGTTGGATCAGCAGATTTCTTTGGTAGCAACTGTCGCTCATTCGACCCTTGATAGATGGCCTGGAAAGGAAGGACGTCTCCGCTCTGAGAGATACCGACAACAAGAGTAAAGGCACGTTTCTCCTCTTTGCCTGCCGTAGCTACCTGCTTTACCCCTTTCTTTTCCAAGGTCTTCAACGTGTCATGACTATACACACACTGGGTCTGGTCTGTGTTTACCACAAAGCACGCCTGGATCTTTCCATCACGGATAGCCGCACTTGCACGGAGAAAAGCCTTCTTCAATAGAGCATCTACGTTTCCAGGGACCTTCTGACCAGCGCGCGTTGACCTTCGTAAGGACCAATCCATCACTTTCTTCAAGAACACGCGAACAAATGCCTCCGAGCATTTGAAATGTTGCCCGTCCTTTCCTTTCTTCTCAAAAACCTCTGATGCATACGTCGTAATGTAGCCAATCATGACGGCTCGGACAGTTGGCATGTCGACTGTTGCTGATGCTTTTCGTAGCTCCTCAAGTACATTGATGATGAGCTTTGTCATATCAGGATAAGCACGCTTGTAGAAATTGGTCAGCACTTTTCTTTTTGTAGGTAGGGCTGAACTCACCAGAATTCCCACATGTGTAACCTCACCGCCTGCTCTATGCTTTCTTTGCAGACGCTTCTGGACTGAGTCCTTCCAAACCAAGCGATCGCTAATGTCGGTATTCCGCCACTCAGAGATTTGACGCAGATCTAGATGTTCAAAGACAGGATTAATGCTCCAAAGCTTGCGGACAATGTCTTTTGGCTTCCATGGATAGCCAATAGACTTGGCAGTGGCTTCAATCTGACCAAACAGGAGCGGATTCATCCAGTGCACGCGGTGAGCTTTCACGCGATTTTCTGGCTCATTCTCAAGCTTCTTCTTATGTCCTCTAGTCTCTGTCTTGCCAGCATTGAGTACTGCTTTCAACTGACGAAATGGCCGCAATACTTCAGCGACAACGTCTCGAGATGGTACAGACCGCGACTGAGAGATGTCATCGTGGAGCTGCAGCTTGCGTAGCTAAATTTCCTATTGTGAGTACGACAATCTGACTGAATAGCAAACTCTCACCTTCATATCTTTTCCTGATGGCCCGGTAGCATTGTCTTCACTGTCCGAGTGTTCTGTGGCCAGCTGACGTTTCCGCGCCCGTTGCCATGCCTTGCAAATCCGATTCCCTTCGCGCTCTTTCTCCCTTTGTCTCTCTTTCTCTCTCTCCTCATGCTGTGCTATCTCAGCCAGTCTCTCATCTTTGGCAATTTGCTCCAGCCGACTAACTTCTTGCAACTCGTCTTGGGTGATGGGCTTGAACCTCGCAAAGGCAGGATGTATTAGCTTTGTGTTGATTTTCTTTGATTTTGCCTCGCGTACAACTGGGAATACCGAGGGTGCTTCGGTACCAACACGAAGTTGCTTACTCGATGGCTCTCCGTCTTGAGCAAAGTCAACACTGTCCCGATTCATGAAAGATCGCTGACGTGATAAAACAGGACTCGATGAATCAAGAACTGGAACCGTCATGCTTGACTCTCGACTTGACTGGAGGATTTTGCCAGTATGAGTAGGACTCTCGATGTTGCGTGGCCCATCCAAGGTATGTAAACAACCAGCGCCTGGCACAGTACATTCGAAACTGAACGCTGCATTCATAGAGAGGCTAGCAAAACTTTGAACGGGTAGATCGGCATCAGAGTCAGAGAGCTATCAGAGGAATAAACGTGAGCCTTCCTGTAAGATAAATCTGCAATAACTCTGCTTACCGCATCGAAATGTATTTGGCAGATATCGTTGAATGCTAAAATGCGCTCAACTGCAAGCGATGTTCGGGTTGGTTCAACCAGACTAATCTCCGGAGCGTAGTGATGGGTAAGTGCGTTCACCGCTAGCATTCCGCAAGAGTGTCCGTCGTAAGTTGGCTGCAATGTTATTGGCAAGTGTTGAATCCACTGATCAATAAGAACATCCCCGCCGCCATTGAGCCCTTTGTCTATCAACCTAGCGATCCACCATAGCATAGCACATCGAAGGTCCTTCGGCATCCGTCCATTCATAGAGTCGCCGTACCCAAGATACCTGTCCCTTACACGGAGCACAACAGCAGTGTAGTGATTGTCGTTTATGTACGCAATTCCTCCTACGCTTGCGGTATGTCCGCCCACAAGGTCAAACTCTAGCAGACGTATTGCGTCGTACTTTCGGAGATGCTCGACGTTCTCCGGTGTGTCCTTCGATGCCGCAACAATGCTTGAAATCATATCCAGTCCAACCAGTGAATGAGATGCTGTCCATCCAATCTCAGGTAAGGTTTCAAGTCTTCGTCTTAGTCGAGCAAGCAGTTGATCGATATGTGAACCAGTCAGAAGCGCATTGAATAGATAGGCAGGGATACATTCTGAAATGCTCGATAAAGAAGTTGAGCTCTGTACATCTCCTTTCAAGGAGTCGTCCCAGGCCAGGTGAGTTAGGTTTTTGTTTAGACGTTCCAACGCCTGACGGCCGTAACTAGAACCTGCAGTTCCTTTCTGCGCCCACTCCAAACTCGTCCTCCACATTTGCCAAACATTCCGCACCCTATGCGCAGCTTTCCAGTACGTGACCACCCAGAGCGGAAGATGTTTCGGAACGCCAGGTTGGTTGGATAGGTGAGCTGCAATAATCGACTGAGGAGCTGCTGACAACGGAGTCAACAGCGCTTTCTCTACAGCCTCAACGACGCGTATAGGAGGCAATGCCATCTGCAGAAGGTCCTCGGGCTTGAAGATTGCGCTGGGTATTATAGATGAAATCCAAGGAGCTGTGTGGGACAGCTCTGGATTGAGCATCGCGCTGATACGCCCGGAAATCGGCTAGGCGCGGAGACCCGGCAGCAGCCCACCATTTGCGCGGCCCGCGTCATCCTGAGCGGCAAGTCCCTCCACTTTCCCAGCGTCACGGGCACGAGGAGTTCACCGAGGTCACGAGGAGTCTGCCGAGGATCCGAGGACTTGACAAGGAGCAACGCGCCGGAAACATCCGAGGCCGAGGAATCGCACCGAACTCTGACACATAGACACGCCCCTTTTGCATCGGAGCATGGGCCGGCCAGCCACCAAGTGTTTCGGACGCGGGTTGGACCAACGGTAGAGGAAACTTGACGCGCGAACCCCGTTTCAGGAAGACTCCTATCACACCACGCTGTGCAACTCCTGGACGGCGCCTCATCACCTGCTCACGACGGTTGGCGCCTTTTCAGCGCAAGGGCGCGCGCCACTACTCCGCGTCGACCAACGCTGTGTCCTGCCGGGCGTCGACTTGCTGACATTTTGCCTCCACAGACGGAAGTATTCTGCCACCCTGTTTCCTCGCTCTCGCGTTTGGGTTTAGGACATAGAAGGAAAGGTTTAGGAGAGGGTCTTTAGGGTATATAAAAAGGTGTTGCTTGTACTGCGTAGAAAATCAATCAATCCCCACCCCAGTTTCCAGAGTTCACTTTACGCTTTGTGCTCGCGTCGAGGGAGTCTCTTTGCGCCCATAGCTGTAGCTTCTTCTGCGTTGTCTCACTGCGACTTCTTTCATGTTTATGTCCGCTGCGTCTACCAACGACAACCCGCCTCGAGTCTGCCGTTACTGCCCCACCGTTCCCCACCTACCTGACGGTTGCTGCCCTTACCGCCCGCGCGAGGTTCTACGCCGTTACCCCATCATCCCCGCGCCCACGCCGCCGCCAGAACCCTCAGCAGCGCCTACGGTCTCCCCTGAGAGATCTACTCCTAAATCACCCTCGCCAGCGCAGTCCGTCGCCTCCGTCGCAGACTCGCTTGATAACTGCTCCTATTGCGACACTCAGAGCGACCACCCAATTCCCCTACGTTCAGGACCTTTCATCCCACTCGACTGTGATCGCCCGCGCGCACCGCACCCAGATTGTTGGCTGTCACCAGACTTTGAAGGCGAGGACCACGAGTGCAAACTAGTGCAGTTCAATCTTACCAGCTCTACCAACGTTGTTGTTGGCCATGCATTCGCTTGCAATACGCATCGCCGCTCGGGAAGTGTTGTTCTACACTACCGCCCCCGCGCGCAGTCTGTCGAGTCGAATTGACTGCAATCTCACATAGCCTTACGCTGCGACTCGCGCTCCATTAGTTTATCTTTCTCTTACGGTTCCTTTCGGCTTCGTTATACTGTGTTTGCTTTTTAACTGCGTTATTTTACTGTGTTACTGCGTTGCGTTTCACCTTCACTGCGTCGAGCTTACTGCGTTCACTTTCACTGCGCCCGCGTTTTACAGCGACTTCTTTCATCTTTACCAGCGACTGCGTTTTGTGTTCGAGATTCATATTGCGCCTGCATTTACCATCTGCGTCTCTCCGCGCGCCGTCTTACTACAAGTCGCGACGTCTCCCGCGCGTTCTCTTTGAGTCGCGCTAAAACTCTTTTGCTTTCACCGCGCCGACTTGCCCTTTTACCCGCGATACGCGTGGTAGTTGCCCGTCTAGCTCTTTTCACATAAACTTCTCACAAACCTTGTCGCTCTTTTTAGCACAGGTAAAACTAGGACTCTAAGACCACCTCGCACACTTTAACACTTCCACACTTCCACACCTTTACACTTCTATTGCCACTTCGTGGTTGGTTGTGTTGTCTTTAAGGTTGTTCTTAGTTTGAAGCGTGACTCAGTGTCTCAGCGCATGGACCAGGAATTATTGACGACCGTAAAAGGGACACGATTGAGAGTGACTTCGCAGGTAGGACGATGTGCTGGACGGGTGCAGGGATTTGAAGTGCAATTTCCATTGCAGTAGGTGGCCGTGTGAGGTCAGTGACATGGGCCTCAGTAGACATTGGTGAAGGACAGGTAGGGGAAGCAATTGACCGTGAGCAACAGCTCCCTCATGTATTTTCATTCTTCTCAGCCCAATTGTGTCGGGATTCAAGCCCCGCCGTAACGGAAAGTTCACCACAGCTGTTCATTCTCGCGGCAAGTTTTGCTTTGTCAAATAAAATGGCTATGCTTCTATCATGTACTTATGTAGAAGACTTCAATGTATGTTCACTGAACATGCATACCATGGAGGAAGGAGAATTGAAAGCATGGCCATGGCCACACTCAGGGCGGCGCTACAAAGTTCCATATCGGGTTCTTCGTGCTCTCTCATTGATCGCTGATTACACTTTGATCGTTTCAACCTTAACCTTGAATTGAAAGGTTTTCTGAGGTGCGGTTGATTAATACAAAGTGATATAAGCATGTTTTTTATGTGGTAACAACCGCGGATTCATGTTTTGAAACTCTGTCTTTACTTCAGCGCTTTGATGGGTCACGAGGCGCCCGACATGTTGTTATCATACATGTTGTTATTTCGGCCCATGTCACAGGTCCCACCGGCAATTTGTTGCTAAATTTTAACAACATGGGGTGTCACGGTCACAACCCATGCCCGCTACGGTTGTAAAGGTACAGTAGTACAAGAGGGGGTGGCTTACCTAGCCCAGTAAAGACCAAGAGGGCTAGGAGCGTACATGCAGCAGTATATATACACTTCAGGGACCTGCACACAGACCATGTTGAGGGCAGGCCTTGCAAAAAGCAGTGTGAACAAAGAACAAAAGAACTAACTAAAGGAGAACAATAGCTATTGTCTAGACCTTGCCAAGAACTCTACTCGTGAGAGAATCTATCTAAAAGGAGACCAACTATTGTATTCCATTCCCACACCTGTGAGAACATCCTTCCATAAAGACAACAATAGGGAAAGAACAATAAGGAGCCCATGTGAACGGTATCTATGACATCAAACCCTAGCTATGGGCTGAGCCATGTGTTTGTAGCCATGTGGTGTTACATAAGCTAAGTCACATGCTAGTGTGACGTAGTAGCTAAAGCCGGTTGAATGTATTCAACACGTCTAGAGGCAGGGATGGATGCGCAGTCGTAATCCCACTTGCCGTCGTAAGGACCTAAGACACACGAGCGAAGCGAGTTAATCCAGGTGCGAAAGAGAAAGAGCACGATAGCATAATGACTGTACCTAAGACACACGAGCGAAGCGAGTTAACTACAGGTACAGGCTGTGAGCATGTTGCATATGTGAGGGACAACGAAGAATACTCACTCCAGGTGCGAAAGAGAAAGAGCACGATGGAGTGTCAGGAGCGGGGGCGAAGGTATATAAGACAGAGCCCTCAGGCGACCCAAAAGAGAATATCTGTGATACAGATGTGTCCGCGTGATGAAAGAACAATAAGGCGACCATATACGGAAAACAAAAGACAGTCCGGTAACTACGAGTCCGTGAGCCGGAGCTGAAAAGCCATTACTCCCCCTCAGCGAGGTGAAACTGGACGAGCCCTAAGGACTCAGAGTGACGAACGTGAGCTTCAGCCGGTAAAGACTTGGTGAAGATGTCAGCGGGGTTGTCAACTCCAGGGATTGAACCAATTCGACGAGGCCTTCGGTGACGCATTCGTGAACAGCGTGCGCAGTGACGCGAGTATGTTTTGAGCGATGCTTCACGTGGGTGGACTTGGAAGCGTCTACGCACTCTTGTTGTCGCAATGAAGGACGACAGGTAGAGGAAGAGGTTGCTCAATTTGATCAGTGAGAATCTTCAACCACTTGAGTTGCTCGCAAGCTTCGTGAGCCGCAAAGTATTCTGAGTCGAAGGTAGACTTCGCCACAGAACGTTGTTTGCGCGAGGACCAGCAGACAGCGCCATAGCCAAGGAAATAAACCCAGCCAGAGGTGGAGAGCGAGTCGTCTAAGTCGCCGGCAAAGTCGGCGTCGGTGTAACCGACAAGATCGTCAACGCCTTCGTCATTATGGCCTAGACAAAGTCGGAGACTGGATGTACCGCGAAGGTAGCGAAGGACATGATATGCAGCGCGGAGATGCAACTGCGAGGGGTTGGACTGGTATTGACAGAGCTTCGCAACAGCGTACGAGATGTCAGGTCGAGTTCCAAGGGAGGCGTACATGAGTGAGCCAAGTACGCTGCGGTATGTGTGGATAAGTGCTGGGTCGCACTGTTCCTTGGGATTTTCGTTGTGTACCAACTGGATACCGGTTGGAAGCGGTGTGGAAGCAGGATTGGAGTCCTCATGCTGGAAGCGTTTGAGAACGGAATTGATGTAGACCTCTTGGTCGAGGTAGATGAGACGACTCCCCCTATCCCGAGTGATACGGATACCGAGATAGTGCTTGAGCTCGCCTAAGTCTTTGAGATCGAAATGGCGACGAAGAGCGTCCTTGGTCTCCTTGATGAGGGTGAGACTGTTCCCCATAATAGTGAGATCGTCGACGTAGCAAACAATAATTTGGAGGGCTCCCCCTCGTCGACGAGTGAAAATGGCGACATCACCTGTGTCGTAACAGACGAAGCCGAGTTCTTCGAGGCATGCCTTGAGCGTGAGGAACCATTGGCGTCCTGCTTGCTTTAGGCCGTAGATTGCCTTATGAAGGCGGCATACTTTGCCTTCATCCAGTACAAACCCTTCAGGTTGCTCCATGTAAACCTCCTCGTCCAAAGATCCGTTCAGATAGGCTTGTTGGAAGTCAATCTGGTGAATTTCCCAGTCCAGAATAGCTGCCAAGGCGACGAGGTATCGCAAGACTCCAGACGGGCGACGGGAGCGAAGGTGTCTGTGAAATCGATGCCTTGAACTTGCTCAAAACCCTTGGCTACCAGACGTGCCTTATAACGATCAACATTACCGTCCTTGTCGAGTTTGAGTTTGTAAACCCATTTGCTCTTGATCGCCTTGCGACCAGGGGGCAAATCGACTAGTTTCCATGTTCCAGTGTCCTAGACCTTTGATTTCGGCCTCCATAGCTGCACGCCAGTCATCTCGATCCAGTGAACCCATAGCCTGCCGATAGGTACGAGGCTCCCCCTGAGGCGTAACTGCTGCTGCCAGCATGACGACCTGCTCGTCAGAGAGGACAGCGCCGGCGTCAGCTTTCGCTTTGCCTTTGCCTTTGTAGGGGACCTTGTTACCGCGAGCTCGAGTCGTCTCCTCAATCTCTTGTTCAGTAGCAGCCCACATAGACTGGAGACGCTTCGCATCACGAGGTACAACAGTGCGTTGTGAACGACGTGTAACACCAGCATGAGCCGGGTTGGAGAATGGAAGGTAGTCATGTGGAGAAGCGGATGGAAGACGATTGGGATTGGCTCGAGTTTGGAGAAGGTACGACAGGAGGGCCATTCCGTTTGGAAGGCGAGAGTGGCGTGGATGAAGAGCTAGGCTCTGGTTAGCAGATGTGGACGAACTAGGAATAGGAGTAGAGGGACGCGGTATCCGTGAAGGCGTAGGAGCCGACGTGGATGTTGTGTCAAGAGGAGGTGGTTGTTGAGTTGAGGGCACTTGCGACGTGGTAGTAGCCGGCTGCGAAGAGGGCGTTAAAGGGAGTGAAAGTTCAAGATCGTACGTGGTCGGCGGAGAGGTTGGAATGCTCGAAGTTGGTTGAGTAGGAGGTGAAGGACGGTTAGGAAAGATCAGTTCGTCGAATACAACGTCAGTACTCGAGACGATCCTATGAGTATGTTTGTCCCATAAGCGGTAACCTTTAGAACCCGCTTCATACCCAACATGCACAAGAGGCTGAGCGTGAGCATCGAGCTTCCTGCGATGATCCTTGTGAATGTGGCGATAGGCAAGGCAACCAAAAACACGAAGTATGAAACATCCGGTTGGAGCCAGTGATAATCTCGAATGGTGTCCTCCAATCCAGAGACCGTTTGGGTGCTCGGTTGCGCACATGCACAGCGGTTTTCACGGCTTCTTCCCAGAATCCTTTGGACATCCCGGCGGCTAAAGCATAGAGAGCGCAGCCTCCATGATGGTGCGGTTGAAACGCTCAGCCTTGCCGTTTTGTTGTGGTGTATCCGGGGTGGTGCGCTGATGGACAATGCCAAGATCCTTCAATCGTTGCACGAAGCGCTTCGACTGGTATTCACCGCCCCTGTCAGAGCGAAGAATCTTGATATCCCTCTCGAACTGAGTTTTGACCAGCTGACGGAACTCCTCGAACTTCTGCTCCTGTTCGTCTTTGTGTTTCAGGAAATAAATCCAGACGTTGTCAGAGCAGTCGTCGATGTACGTGAGCATGTAGAGGTGTCCGCCGTTTACAGAAGAGTTCTGCATAGGTCCAGCCAAGTCAGTGTGGATGAGATCGAAAGGTTTGTCCGCGCGAGGTGTCGAGGATGAATGGAATGTGCGCCGTGTGGCCTTGCCGAGTTGACAACCTTCGCATGCGTGTTCAGAGCGAGGAGTCTTCTCATCGATAGTCAGACCTGTCACCGGGGAGTCGTCAGAGCGTAGCTTCTGTAGTGCTTCCCAGTTCAGGTGACCATAGCGTTGGTGTACAAGGTCGATGGGTGACGAGTGCGTGTGCGTGGAGGAGGCGACCGACGAAGAAGAGACGCGAAGTCCCAACCAGTATTGGCCGCCCTTGAGAGTACCTATGCCGTAGGTGGTATCATTCTTGTGTATCCGTGCTTTACCGCCAGTGAAAACGGTAGAGAATCCTTTGGAGTCAAGACAGGAAATCAAAATGAGTCGGTAGGCGATGCCCGGGCAGTATAAGACGTTGTCAAACTGCGCTGTGAGCTGCTTTCCATCAATGTGTACAGTTCCACGTACGCTCCCAGACCCAAGCGTAGACATTGAAGTCTTTGAAGCATCAGCCAATGTCGCAAACGACGGCGTATCGAACGGCTTGTAGTCGTGGAAGTCGTTGAGGTTGTTGCTGATGTGTCTCGTACAGCCTGAGTCAAGCATCCAGGGTGTTTCACCCGAAGCATAAAACATAACATCTATATTCGCGACGTTGGCGGCTTCGGACGCGGAGTCCTCAGCGGAGACTACATGTACAGCAGCAGAACCGTTAGACGATGATGGTGACCCAGAAGATTCCTTCTTCCCCTTGTCCTTTCCTCCTTTTCCCCCTTTCCTTGCCTCCTCAATGGCAGCCTTCTTCTTACGACACTCGTCCTCTGTATGACCCTTGTACTTGCAGAACCCGCACTGCTTCTTTGACTTGCCCGACGAGGACGAAGCCGAAGACTTGTTGAACTTGACCGCAGAGACTGAAGGCGATTCCTTTCGCTTAGCCTCGTCAATGAGGCGCGATCGGATGTCGTCGTATTTCAAGTCCTTTGGTGCGGTGACAGCGAGGATGGGCTCGACGATGTTGGCGAAGGAGTCAGGGAGTACCGAGAGGAGACCAAAGATCTTGAGCAGTTCCTTGTCGCCAAGGATGCCGGAGGCGTCAACTTCTTGCCAGAGACGACCACGTTCTTCAAGCTGTTCAACGAGAGGGCGTGAGCCGTCGATCGTGTGAAGGAAGTATTGCTTGAACTTGAGGAACGCAGAGAGAGTGGTCGAGGCGGAGTAGTTGGCCTTAAGCTTAGCGTAGATCTCGGCGGCGGAGTTGGTCTCGAGGTCAAAGAGATGGTGGAGAGAGCTATCGACGGTCGCGAGGAGAACCAGAGTGACGTTGGCGTCGGCCTTGCACCAGTCGTTGTAGTCCGTGTCGGTGGACGCGGGCTTGACCAGAGAAGGATCGACCATGCCAGACGCGGCTTGCGTCTTGAGGAACTGGATGAACAGCATGTTCCATTCCTTCCAGTTGTTGGCACCAGTCAGCTTAGGCAGCGAGTCGAGTTTGATGAACGAGGAGTTGCTGGAAGTGTTCTTGACGAACGACAAACCAGCAGCAGAGGGACCTGCAGAGGCAGGAGTGGACCCAGCAGGGCCAGACGATGCCGAACCACCTGTGGGAGGTGTGGTGCTCGACATGTTGGTAGGACGTTAAGGATGTGGATATAGAAAACCTGGAGTCGTGTGTCGACGTTGATCGGAGCGAAGCGCAGATGGGCGCGATAAGGTGAACGACGAGTGTGGATTAGAGTCAGGCGGGGCTCATAACCTAAAGCCGGTCGAATGTATTCAACACGTCTAGAGGCAGGGATGGATGCGCAGTCGTAATCCCACTTGCCGTCGTAAGGACCTAAGACACACGAGCGAAGCGAGTTAATCCAGGTGCGAAAGAGAAAGAGCACGATAGCATAATGACTGTACCTAAGACACACGAGCGAAGCGAGTTAACTACAGGTACAGGCTGTGAGCATGTTGCATATGTGAGGGACAACGAAGAATACTCACTCCAGGTGCGAAAGAGAAAGAGCACGATGGAGTGTCAGGAGCGGGGGCGAAGGTATATAAGACAGAGCCCTCAGGCGACCCAAAAAGGAATATCTGTGATACAGATGTGTCCGCGTGATGAAAGAACAATAAGGCGACCATATACGGAAAACAAAAGACAGTCCGGTAACTACGAGTCCGTGAGCCGGAGCTGAAAAGCCATTAGTAGCAAGTAACGTGACCGTGTGGAGCGTCTAAGCCACGTGATACGGGCGCTTAATGGACGTGCAAAGGAGTTTATGCAGAGAGAATTGCAACTGGGTTGTAGCCCGGAGTTTTACAGATAAAAACAAGAGGTAAATTGCAAAAATTAAAGGCTAGTCAGGCCATCCATGACAAAGACATGTCTGATGACAAGGACGCTCAGATTGCTGCCCTCAAGGACATGTTGGAGCTTCAAAAGAAGCAAATGGACAAAATAGCGGCCAAAATCAATGCAGTTTTTTGAAACAGACTTGTGACATAGCCGCAGCTGCGAGTCCCTCCAATATTCCGTCCTTGTCTTCTGCCTTGTCTTCTTTGTGTACAAAGTCTATCCCCTGCCCATTGTCTATATCTCCTTGTGTACTATATCATTGCTAGATCGGTTGTCATCTCATTTCCGTCTACATGTACTAGTTAAAGGTCTGAACAGAAGAATTTGTGTTCCTGCTATGATCAATTCAGGAGCTACAGCTTTATTCATCAGTCACCAGTTCGTCAAAAAGCATAGGATTATTCAGCACCCGCTCAAAAGGGTCATCTCATTTCATAACATTGACGGAACTAAGACCTCTTTTGAATCCATTTGTCTGTTCTCTACGTGCATGTGAGTCTCCTTGTTTCCCGCTACATCGAGTCGAGCTCTGATTGTTTTATCAGGTACGCAAACGCGACGATTGGCCAACGATGCGTCGTCGAAGACACAAAGTACATTGACAGCGGATCCGACGGGCAACAATACAGCAACGACATTTTCCGCCACAATTGTCAGTCGCCTACGTTGTACTGCGACCCTACGGCTTTACAGTGCTTCCGAGGCAAGCCGGTTGGTGAAGACTGCGCTCTTGACCTAGAATGCCGCTCAGTAAGTCAAACGACTCAGCTCGTACAGTGTTCGCTGACCAGCCTGCTTACTGGCAGCAAAACTGCGAGGACGGAGTATGCGTAGATGAAGTGGGAACATCGCGCCGTGTTCAAACATGGCAATACGTCGCGTCTATCCTGATTGTCGCTATAAGTACGTGCCCATTCTCTACAGTCATGCAACCAAGCACCTAATGTCGGCTCAAAAGCGATGGGGGTGACAGTGCTATCGCTGGTGATCGTCCACAAACGTCTTCGCCTTCAACATCAGCGAGAACTACGGGAGTACTATCATGAGCAGATAAGGTTCGTGCCATCTCCGTGTATGCTCTCCCACATGTGCTTACTTGACTGTCTAGTCTGCGAAGATCCATGTTCGCCCTACATCACCATGCCGCAAACAGTGGTATGCATCTGGAGAAGTACCATGACTATACACGATAGCGAAGTTTAAGGGTAGCGTAGCTTGGTGGAAAACTGTTCATGTCCTGAGTAGGATTGGCGATCTTTTCTTTGTGAATACATTTGACATCGAGGATATTGCACAACCCATTTACGCAAACCTATCCCGTCTGCCACGGCTGAACGACCAACTTCGTAGCACTGACCTTGCCCGCTTTCAATTTCTCGAGCGCGTCCGGAATGCCAGCAAGCCCATTCGGAACGATCTCGACATTGTTAGGCTGTGCATTTCCACTTGTTAGCAAATCGACAGAGACATGAAAATGCAACACCTACCTTGATCTCCCCATTCTCAACCAGCCTTGCCACGTTCGCCCACAGACTCACACCCAGCTCCCATTGGGTCGGATCATGCGGCGAACCATACACGTCGATGACTGTCTTTGACTTGTCGATCTTGCTCTCTTCAACAGCAAGCTGCAAAACGATGACGATCGTGCCTCCCGGCGCCAGAACGTCGTACGCAACATTCTGAGTATCCTTTTCAGAAATAGCGTCGTAAATGAGTTCGATGGGCTCGGAAGTGATTGACTTGACAGCGGCGGCGAGGGGCGCGTCGCGTTCTATGACATGAGTTGCGCCGAGCGATTTCACCAAGGCGACGTTGTGCGAAGAAGCCGTGGTAATTATCGGAGAGAAGCCAGAGAGTTTGGCAAACTGGAGGACTGGAACGGCCAGCAAGAAAGAAGTTCACAAAAAACATACAAACGGATCAGTTCGACTGCGCTAGTGGCCAAGACTGCGAGATACTTGCCTGCTTGACCGACGGCAGACGAACCACCAATGACGAGGATAGGTTGGCCTGTGTATTTGCCGCGACCGCCTTCCTGCCATGCTGGTGTTAGACCGGCACCACCACGTTCACCACCAGATGGTCGCTTGCTGTATAGTCCGTATGCGGCGGTAGTGACGGCGGCCGGGAGAGTAGCGGCTTCCTCAAAAGAGAGGTTCGATGGAAGCTTCAGAGCCGGCGTGAACCAGAATGCTTTTGGATGCTAGCACGGATTATACGTACCTTGGAAACAATGTCAGTGGACACGGTGGTATACTGCTGGAATGCGGCATTCCGGTTGACGTAGTTTCCTTGGTAAAGGCTGGGCACACACGGTAACACGGTAGCCATCGTCCGAGTCAGCATCAATCGCAGGTTACAAGGTCTATGTCATTCTCACACTTTATCGCCTCTGCCGAAAGCAGTCACCCCTTCGCCAACGTCCTTGACAACTCCAGCAATGTCAACGCCCAGAATCGCTGGATATTCTTTGATGACTGCCGCGTGTTCCTTCGTCTGGAACTTCCAGTCGGCAGGGTTGAGACCGACGGCCTTGATCTCTACGAGGAGTTCGCCTGGACCAGGCGTGTACACCTGAATATCTTGGACCACCGGGCGTCCAAGCTTCTCGGGGACGAGGAGGGCTTTCTGAGTAGACATATTGTGGTGAGTGAAAGGAGTGAGGAAGACGTATCGATATCGTACAGGTCCTTCTATGCAACCTCTTCTTGTTGTGTTGGTAAGCATCTACATCATCCTCGCAAACGGTTACGAGGTTAGACTGATAGTGGTGAATTCCCGAGTTGAACGGAATATGCGCCGCCGAGTCGACGCGTCCTGCTGACAAATCAAATCGCTCCGAAGGCTGACGCCATAATCGATGTTTTCCCAGAACTTACACTGCAAGTTACAATGTTGGTGCAATGGTGTTTTCGAACTCATTGCAAGATCTTCGCCTCTTGGAATATCAGGAGTGATCCCGTCTACTATGGCATGCCAGTGCTAAATCGCATCATACTCAGAAATATCGCCATGCATAGACGTCTTACGTCCGCCACAGCTGACACACCAACTTTGTACCACTGACCTTGCTCTCTTTCAGCTTCTGAAGCCCATTAAAAATACCAGCAAGCCCGCCCGGGAGAATCTCGACCCTGTTCGACTAAAATGCATGTTAGTATTCTCATACCTAAGTACAAAACTCCACTGAGGCAAGGCGAACCTTGATCTCCCCACTTTCAATGAGTCTCTCCACATTCCCCCACAAACTCACGCCCAAGGCCCTCTGATTGGGATCATGCGGGGACCCATACACTTGCACGAACCTGACCTCTTTTGAATTGTCAATCTTGCTTTCGTCGATAGCATACCGGTGAACGAGGATGTGTGTCTCCCCCGATGCGAGAACTTCGCAAGCGGCATTTTGAGTATCTTGCTCAGAGATGGCGTCGTAAACAAGTTTGAGAGGCTCAGAGGTGATGGATTTTACAGCGGCGTAGAGGGGCATGCGCGTTCTACAACGTGGGTTGCGCCCAGCGATTTCACAAAGGCGGTGTTGTGAGAAGGAGCGGTGGTGATGATGGGGGAGAAGCCAGAGACTTGAGCGAATCGGAGAACTGCAAGAAATGTGACAACTCAGTTTGATCATACTAAGATCGTAAATCGCGAAATTACCGACCGATGGCGGATGAACCACCCACGACGAGGATTGACTGACCAGCATTTTGCCGCGACCACCTTCTTCCCATCCTGGCGTGAGTCCAGCGCCGCCATGTTCTTTACCTGTCGGTCTCTTGCCGTATAAACCGTAGGCTGCGGTAGTGATGGCTGCGGGGAGGGTCGCACCTTCCTCGAAGGAGAGATTCGAAGGAAGCTGGGAAACAAGTATCAGGAATGACGACCTTGTCTGTTTTGCATGTGTAAGTGTTAACACCTTGGAGGCGATCTCAGCAGGTATATTAGTATACTGCTGAAATGCCGCACGGCGGTTGACGTTGACGTAGTCTCCTTGGTGCAATTTGGGCAGACATGAAACACAATGTCAGTGTGATCTCGTACTGGGCAAGTTGCGGTGACCTCACACTCTATCGCCTACAGCGAAACCTGTCACACCTTCGCCCACATCCTTCACAATACGGGCAACGTCAACCCCAACGATCGCCGGATAGATCTGCATGTAGTCTGTCGCCTGTAACTTCCAGTCAGCGGGGTTGAGGCCGGCAGCCTTGATTTCTACGAGGAGTTCTCCAGGACCAGACGTGTAGCCCTGAGTGTCTTGAACAGTCAAGCTTCAAGCTTGTCAAAGAGAAAAAGAGAAAAAGAGCTCTGTGAATCGACATGGTCATCGGCCTAAGCAATAGGTTCAGAGTGAGGTGGAATGGAACGGGGGCTCTACAAGTGCTGTGATAAATTAGGCTAGACACCAGCGGCGAGTTTCTGTCAACATGTGAATTCAACACCGAGCGTGCAGTCGGTCGGGATATGATACGCACAACTGCTCTCATATGTTGCCTTCTGCGTTTCACAGCTCCTTGCACAGTATTATACTATCACGTGGTACGGAAGCTAGTGTACGCATATCTTCGGGATACTTCTCTCCTAGGCCTGTATGTGTTGATACACTTGTGCATGTTCCATGCAAACAGCTTTATCCGTCAGGATGTCGGCAACTGGTTGTGGGATAGTGAGGGTTTGAGCTCGACGTTGCGGCGTTGTGCCGCATCGCCGCGCGCGGCGGCCGACTCGGAATGTCATCGTGCGGATCAGAACGCCACAAAGGCAGGCTGACAAAGCGAAAGCTCTGCGTAAAGCGGCAGTGTACATGCTTGTCGGCTTTCACTCTCAACGTCACTACCGGCACAGCTGCACAAAAACAAGAAAGAAAAAAACCAGTAATCGTCGCGCTCATGCTATAGTGACACGGTGCGTATTGTGTTGATTGCATAACAACATCGTCTACATATACCTTTAGATATGATAGCTTCCGTTACAAGGCTGGCGAGAGTACTTATCATGATGTGGTGAGTTAGTTGTACAGCGCAACTTCGTTCACGTGCTGCAGTTCTCTCACTCTCGTGGCTGTGGACATGTTAAGATAGCAGCGTTGTGTCCGGCGACTCCTTGTGCTAGCGTCAGCACTCCCCGGAGACCTGATCCGACCATAAACCCAACGTAAAAGTCGAGAAGAACAAGTACTAGGGTCAAAGGCCGTAATAATCTGCAAATACCGTCACGGCGTAAACTTCCAAGAGCTTCTTCAGGACCTCAGGGCTTCATGGGACCCAGGAGTCCCGTCCATGGTCATCGGGACACGCTACCTCTTGCAACATCTTTGCCACTCTGATACTTCCTCACCCCGTGCTTCTCGTAGCCAGGACCCTCACTTGATGGACTCGCCGCGGCCCTGATGCACCCAAACGCACGTTTGATACTGAACTCAAAAGCAGTGTGCCACAGTCGTGGCTCACACGTTCTGGAAGAGATTAACGATGGTGGCGAACTGTTGAGACAAAACAAGAGTGTGAGGGCCTGAAATTTTTTGAGACCAGCAGCACAGAGTGGGACTCGGAGACGACGATTGAGCGATAACAATTTACGAATACAGCAGTAGTTGGATAAGTGCAGGACGCATCCTGCATTCACAAGCTCCAAGCCACGACCAGGAATGTAAGTAGATGGCAAGCCGATTTGTGGGGTATGCAGGTTCTAACTACAGACCAATTCCTTGAAGATTTTCGCCGTTAGTAGTAGCTATAGCATGACTGTCACCAACTAACCTACGCTTTTCTCCAGTTGGCCCTTTTTAACGGCTGAAGGCATCTCAAGCAACCGGAGTCGTAAAATTGATACATATTCCGTCGCAAGCAGTCGATACTTTTGAGCGATCAGAACCACCTCGTGATGAACAGCATTGGAAAGCGAACGACAGCAGATTCCTTGAACAGTATCTTTGGAAGGTGACTGTAGCAGTTGAGTCGTGAGCTGTCGAGTTCAAAACACATCAGACAAAGTTACATTCTGCGACTAGAGCTCGCTGAACTGACCAATCTAGCTACGGGGCCACACCACAAAGGTTGCTCTCCCACATCCATGCTGCGATTCCAAATGCCGCAGACAGCTGTCCTTGCGGCCAAACGACACCCCGCACATTCCGCACCACCATTGCCGAGGCCCATGCACATTGGCAGAGGCTGGGTGCCTTTGGAGGTCATGAATACGCTTGAACTTCTGACGACATTCATTGCAGGTAGGGACGCTGGACGTTGTCCCAATGTTTGCTTCTCGAGGAGAGTGTACCGAAGAAGGGGCGCTGGTCGAGGAGGACAGCGTATTCTGCCTCATTGGGGAAAAAGTAAACAAGCCATCATCAAGCGATGCGTAGAAATGCTCACAGTCGAGTCTGGGATCTGCGCCGTCCTAACCCTTGTGGGGCCATGATGTTCTCTTGACGAGGTGGAGATACCAGCGGAATTGACATCATTGTGAGCGCTCGTAACATTTGCATCGAACGTTGTAGCTGCACGTCGTAATCTCAGCTGCTGAAACCTGACCGGCGGGAAATTACGCACGAAACATCTGCGTGGTAGCACCGGTCGCGCCATAGTGAAAGTCGAGTTGATGCGACGAAGAAAAGCATAGGTCCTCAGTATCTTGACCGCCATAGCTATATTGCGCATGGTCGGCTGCGTGTTGCTAGAGATTTAGTAAGTCAACGGTATAAAAGATACCTCGCTGTCAGCGCTCACATTCGAAGCAACGTTCTCCATGCTGAAACTACCTGCATGAAATCCTTCTTCATAACGTGTATTGTCAGATTCGTATATTTTCCTTGGCATTGGCGTAAAGAGAAGGGGGAACACATACGGAAAACACCGTTGAGGGACGAGTTCCACTGATCACTGGACCCGTAAGGGGCGTGCTGTACAGTAAGATGTTGCGGATTCGAGGCATGATGAGAGGTGAGTCCAGAGGAGAGTGTGCTGTCGGAGGCCTGAGCATAGTTTGCCTGAGTGGATGATGCAGGTTGGAGAAGGGGATGAGAAACGATAGGGCGGGGCAAGAATTCGGTGATAACTCCCTGCGATGCTTGTACCTCTGGCTGCGTTTGGCGCGACGCGGAGCCATGAGCATAGGATCTTTGAGGGAAACGTCTATCACTTCGGTTTGGACGCTGCATTTCGTCTGGATGACTGGAGTGAGCCGTCGAGATACTGTCCTTTATAAGCACTCAAAGACAGGCCTATATTGAACAGAGGCAGTAATTCAAGTATATTGGAAAGGATATGGGATAACAAGACATGATTGTTCGAGCCGCGCCATAGCAAGTCTTCGATGCTGACACGTTCATAACTGACCAAGAAGGCGCCGGACACGCTAAGGGTGCACAGAGACGCTGCCTACAGCCGTTACGCTGTCCTCGACAATTTCGTCGGAACTTCCTGCGAAACGGCGCCTGGTACGACAGCACGCCGCCTCTTTGCCACCTCGCAGGTTATATGTGGCAAGATGCAACGTGGTGCATGTCCTTGCCCGTTCATATAGTGGACGGAAGATGCAAAGTGAGATCATGCACGAAGGATGAGGCAGAGCAACTTACAGTCGAGCGCTATTCCAGAACTTGGCAAGTTCATATCTGGATAGACGTGCCAATCATAGAGCACGCCCGGATACAAACAGGGTGGCCTGGATGGCATGAGGGCAGCACGACAACCATGTATTCGCCTTGCAGGTCGTGCGGTAAAACTCAACGTGTCAAGAATCATGGAATATTCCGGCCACACGGACATGCTAACTCGGCACGCGTGGCCGTGTACGACGAGTGCCGCAGCTTCGAAGAGACCACATTGAACGCCCAGCGTTCGAACGAGACAAGGGCTATATGATGAGGGGTCGGAGGGCAGCGAAAAGGACTGGAGAATATGAGCACGTCGGCTATGGGGGTCAGAGCGCGGCAGCACGTGGGAGTCCACATTAGGAGGGGATTGGGCACTCGGCATCGTGTTTCAGAAATTTCAGACTCGACTTATATACCCTGGGACCCTGTACAGCTACAGGCGGCAATCAATCAGGATCAATGCGTGTTCGAAGCTGGGATTGTTAGGTCTCTCGGACTCGTCCGAGCGACTTTCTCGTTTCCAGGCAGTCTTCTAGCTACTGCATCCTCTGTCTCACCGCCTGTGCCCAACGAGGTCAACATTGCGACTCCACGTCAGACAGTGACTGCTCGCGGTCAAGTTGAAGCACGAAAAAGACACCAGCACCCAAGTTGCGGTGCGGCTCCATTTGCGAAAGTAACTGTTGCCTGCGGTGAGGGCGTAGTACATGCTCAAGACTCTCTGCTCCATCAATATGAGTATCACACGCATCTATCGTGTGTTAGCCATCGCTTTGGATGTGCACATGCAGTTGACGTCGACCAAACACTGTCGCTAGTACGCCATTTCATGGAAATGGTGCAGTGACGAGGGTTCAAACGTCCATGACAAGTCAGATCATTTGTGCAACGAGCGTTTCAAAAGCATCTGGTATTCTTGCAAGGCCGTCGGGTACCGGTTCCACGCTGCTGGGCTACAGCAAAATCAGGAATGAATACTAGTATCGGGTATTTCTCAAAATTACGAACCTACAGCTCCCTACACTCGAATAAAACCGTCAAATTCTTATACAAACTGACGCCAAGCGTCCTCTGTTTGGGTCAAAGACGGTCCCATGGACGACTACAATGTTCTTGTCCCCTGAGAGCTTCGCTTCTTGGACTTGAGGGTCAAGCACAAGAATCAAGGTGCCATATGCGCAAATACAAAATCTGATTGGTTCACTGGTGATCGCCTGGACACCTTGAAGAAGAGGCGTGTTACGATCGATGAAATGCGTTGCGCCCAGGGACTTGACGAGTGCTTCGCTGTGCTTCGAGGCGGTGGTAATGATGCGTGAGAAGCCTGAGAGCTTGAACAGCCTGCCAAACTACGATACCGCGCGTTGAGGACAAAGCATAGCTCTGCTGGATATGGCACTGCTCGGAGTTTGATTGTTGTTAGCGTTCATCCAAGTCATCTCCAACAAGTTCAACAAGCTGATAACCAGTGACCGTCGCGCTCATTGTACAATGTCAAGGTGCGATTTGTGTTGATCGCATTACAACAATTTGTACGTCTACCGTGACCTACTGTATCTCTTCTGATTTAGCTGCTGGCACACTCTGGCTTGTCATGATGTGGTGCGTTGTACGGCGTGACATGCTACGAGCTGAATGTCCTGAGGTATGTTCTCTCACGTGGACTTAAAAAGAGAACGACCTTGTGTACCGGCGAGTGCTAGCGTCAAATGCTCCCTGGGGAAATGATCCGGCCATAAACCCAACGTGAAAGTTGAGAGTTAGTTATGAAGTTATTTTTGGGTTTTTATCAAGAAACCACTCGTTTGCACGGTCACAATGGGCGAAACGACGAGGATTTGTGACGTGGTCACGGTTTCACTTTCGCGAAACGAGTCCACGGTCCTCGGTTTTGTTTCTTCAACGGAGGGGGGGTTATTTTCTCTTTCTGCGTAGTAGCGACAACGCGCTTAGACGGGGCTAAATCATCAGGCCTAGGACATACCACATTCAACCGTCCTGAAAAAACCGTCAGAAAGTAGCAGTTGCAGCGGGCACTCGCAGCCGCAGGCCAACATGGGGCCGGGGGTCTATGTCTCCCTTTCTGTCTCTGCCAAGTATAGGTTGTGACACTTGGGCGGTGCCTGAACACCACTGCCTCGCTGTCCGGTCCACACCACTCATCCGAGGACTGTATAAAACAACCCACAATCGAGGCGGGCGCTGGCAGCCGTTTCATGGTTTCGGAATATGGTCTCACATGTAACTACGTTACGCACGGACCTTTATAAACTTAGATAATAAAAAAAAAAAAAAAAAGAGTCCACGGTCCTCACCATCAAGCGTCTATTTGCGCGAGTTTTGATGGGAGACCAAATATGGGGGTTGAGCCGCCCGAGCGGCGGGGCCCTCTTGGGAGTAAAAAGGCTTTGCAAGCTCACTGTGCAGCTGAATTCCCCCAGTACAAAATCAACACACCTGTAATGTATAGTAGTATACTAATGCAGCAATCTCATTGTCACTGGAGCCATGGAGCTACTGGAATTTGTTGCTTTATTGATCTCCAAGTGCTTTATAACAGGTTATGGGTGTTGCTGCACAGATTGAACATTACATAGTAGGAGAAGAGAATGACAATAATTGCTCAGTCCTATTATTCTATAGCTACGTGAAGATTTGTGTCTTAGAAATCCTTCCTGGATGCTGGGGAGAAGCGTGGGAGACCGAACTTGCCAATTGAGGAAAGCAGCGGTGTGTTAAGCGCTATTGTAGCGCCCGAGTGTGATGAGTGGTTTCTTGTTTTTTGTTCGCGTGTTTGCGAGTGCACCGGTCGAAACCATGATTGTGACATGAAAAATCACCCAATTGTGACGTTCGCGACTTCGAATAAATATCCATAGATAACGTCATAAAACTGCCAGGAATTTCCTCGAGGCCTCAGGACTTCATTGGACTCGGTCCATGGACATGAGGGCACGCTGCCTCTTGCCACATCTTTGCCACCCATATCATGGTAGTTTGCCACTCTGATGCTTCCTCACTCCGTGCTTCTCGTAGTCAGGACCCTCACTTAATGTAGTCGCCGTAGCCACCACGCACCAAAAGCATGTTCTGACTTTGAACAAGGCGGTGAGTCGTGGCTTACACGTTCTAGAAGCAATCAAGTCACAGGTGGCTGGTCGCGGAGGCTATGTATGCGCCTGAGATGATTTGACTCTGGCACCGCCCAGAAGCGGAGACAAAGATTGAGCACCAAGAAGCCACAGAAACCCCTTTCATTGGACTTTTGAGAGTGTAGTACATACGCCCAGACTATGCATTCCGCCTCACGAGCTCCAAGCCTCGAACAAGGAGGTAGATTCGTTTTTGTGATTGCATATGCTTAGTACAGCGCGATTCTTCAAGAGTTTAGCCGACTCGTAGCGTCGTCGGTACTGTCGTCGCAACCAGTGACATCGTACGCATTTTCTTGGACAGCGCCAAGTCGAAGCAAACGGCAAACGTATGGTTGATTATCGGAAAATGGTGGTTTCTATTCCGCAGCCACAGCGATCAATCCTATATATTTGGCAACCGGAGCCACCGCGATCTTGAATAGCATGCAAAGCGAATGATAGCAAGAATATTTCGGGGGGTTTTTTTTTTTTTTTTGGGGGGGGGGGGGGGGGGCAACCGTAGCAGCTGTATGTGAGCTTTGGAAATTGGAGCACATCAGACGAAATTGCGTTTTACGTCCAACCGACTGTAGTTCACGAATTTACATGTTTAGACTGGAGCGGGCCACGCCTCGTAGTATGAGATCTGACGTCCATGCTGCGAGTCCAAATGCCGCAGACAACTATCCCTTCGGGTAAACGCAATTTTGCAGATGCCGCACCGCCATCGCAGAGCCTGAGGTTTATGCACGGTGGCGGAGTGTTGATGCCTCTGGAGGTCCCAGATACGCCCAAACGTTTGACCACATTCGTTGCAAGTAGGGATGCCGGACGTCGCCCCAGCGTGCGTGACACGAGGAGACTTTGCGGGAGACATGGTGCTAGTCGAGGAAGAGGGCGTGTTCTGCTTTAAGATGAAAAGGTTGAAGAATCTGCGCGTTACCTCGTGGACGAACCGCGCTCACATGCAGATCTGGGATTTGTGCCGTCCCACTTCTTCTCAAATCGTATAATTCTCTCGAGGCGCTGCCTATGCCAACGGTGCCCACATCATTGTGGCCGCTCGGAACGCCTGCATTAGAATGAGGATCCATATCGGTTACTGAAGCTTATTTCACGGAAGAGGGTGGACGACGATGCGTACAGAATGTGGGCAAACCGATCACGCCATCCTGAAACTCGACTTGGTACGGTGGAGCACAGTGGTCCTGAGTCTGCGGACCGACGGCTTGAGCTTGCGCATCGTCGGCTATATAACCGTGTTGCTAGGAACATGATGACCATCTGGCGCGCAAGACCTCTCAATGTAAGTGCTCACGTTGAGGCCCGCGGCGTGCGACGTGCTGATATCCCATGGGCGGCCAAGGGCGAAATAGTTGGACACGTTGCCCGAATCACTTGGAACGACGTTCTCCGCGTTGAGACTACTTGTATGAGGTAATTCTTCAAGATAGGTGTTGTCAGATCGCTTATTTGCTTTGATATTTGCACAAAGAGAACGGAAAACACTACCCTGGGGAGATCTTGTGCCGAAGAGTGAGTTCTCATGGTCACTCGGACGATGTGGAGCGTAATCTTGTGCGGCAAGAGTATTAAAATTTGAGGCGTGGTAAGAGCTAGACTCATTGGAAACCGCGCTTTCAGAAAACCGAGCGTAGTTCGCCCGAGGCTGGATCGAAGTCGCAACGATAGAGCGAGCGTGAATTTCAGTGACGACGCCCTGTGATGTCCGAGTTTGGTTCTGCCTTTGACGAGACACAGAGCCATGCGCGTAGGATGTCTGAGAGGGGCTATTGCTTTGATAGAGATGCTGCATATTGGCTGTATGAGTGACTTGAGCCCTGGGGACACGGTCCTTTATAAGGACTTGCAGGCAGACCGAAATACAGCATGCAAGCAAATTTGAAAAAAGCCCACTTCGTCGCTGACGCTGAGGACAAACCTGAGAGGTGCTTGACATGTAAAGGGTGCAAGAGTATGCTTCCTAGACGTGTGGCCTACGTGAAACGTAGTGCCTAGACACCTGCCATTGCGATAGAGAACCGCGACGACGTCTGGTACGACAGCACGCAGTTTCGGTTGCCACCTTGCAGGAGATGTGTGGCGAGATGCAACGTGCGCCGTGTTGTGCCTGTTCTCCCTCGCTCACAAGGAGGCCTCAGAAAAGGTCGCAAATGACAATGGTGCTGGAAGGTCGTGTTTGTGAAGGTCTTGCATGATCGTATCTGAGTAGACGTACCATTGGTAGGGCACATCGTCTCGTGTGGCAAAACACGTGTCCAGTGGCAAGAGAGTACCGCGCTGCGGGCGTGCCAGGATGTCGGTGCAAGTATTGCCTAGCTGATTATCGCAATGTTAGGGTTACGAAAATTATGGAAAACGTACCAGCCATACGGAGTATGTGACGGCCCGAGTATCGGGCATAGTGCGGTGATGGCTATGCGCATGTGAGCGCCGGTCCTGTGGGTCGATAGGTGAGAGGTCGGATGGCCACGAAGAGCACTGAAAAGTGTGAGCACATATACGTAGACAATGGGGGTGCAGATTGGGCGATGGGGGTGCAGGTCAGACTCAAGGGGCGACACGTACCACAACAGGTGCTGCTCACCTTCATTGAGGAAAGGGTACATATTTGAGAAAGGCCGATGTGTCGATAGGACAAAAGGTCGGATGGCAGCGAAGAGTACTGGATAGTGTGCCCCAGGTATACGCAGACAATTGTGGGAGTAGGTTAGACTATGGAGGAGCAGGTCAGACTCGACCGGCGACACGTACCACTAATTGTTGTGCTGGACTGGCATAGCAGAGATTGCGGCTCCTTGCTCGACGATAGCATAGCAAGTAAAAGGGAGGAGAATCGTCAAACGAAGGGAACCACGCTATACTTTATACGGTCTAGGAGCGAGGAGCGCTCACTTTTCGGAGATCAGCGCTCAGCGCTCAGCGCCGACGCAAACACGACTGTCAAGGGTCCAAGGGTCTTTTTTTTTTTTTTTTTTTTTTTTAATTTTTTTTAATCATTGTTATTAACCGTCGGCGGAGCCAGAGACGAAACAAACTGTAGGACTATACACATAGTAGAGTACGCGTAACAGGAAGACGTTGAAGTCAAGACGCGCGCGACGCGCATTGGATGTACACTACCAACTCAATGATTATCCATGATTGTGAGGAGCGTGATCAAAGGTGAATGCGAGGGGGTTCTCAAGAAGAAAGGAGTGAAGCGCAGGGTCGGGGTCAGACGAGTTTTTGAGAAACTCCAGGAAGTTGCGCCGCGGCCGGCGATACCGAGTGCATTGGTTGATGATATGTGTGCGCGAGTGAAAGACGGGGCATTGATCGCAGCGGGTTGCCTCGTTCGGAAAGAATTGGTGTCGATACTCTCCGGTGGGAGCGTGGTTCAATATGGCCCGGGCTGCTCGAGCTGCTAGGCTGTTGGTGGTGAAGCGTGCGAGGAACTTTCCTCCTTTGTGGGTGGTAGGCATGATCGGCTTTCGACCACATAGGAAATTGCGCCCCCGATATGCGGGGTGTTGGCACATATTTGCCCACGCAGCGACTGCGCGGCCTTTGGCTGTCTTCCTGGTCCATGCGACCGAGGTGAATGGGATGGGATTCGGGTTATCCAGCGCTGCCCGAGCTTGCTGGTCCACCAACTCGTTTTGCTCGACACCGACGTGCCCTGGGCACCAGTGGAGATGGAGGTGAGCTGCGGGGTTCACCGTGAACCATGCGCGTAGTCGATTGGAGATGCCAATGGAGATGGCCTGAGCGGAGTGTGGTTCCACTTTAAGAAGGGATTTCATGGCGGCTTCGCTGTCACAGAAGATGTGAAGGTCAGTGGTGGTGGTGTTGATGCCACGCGCAATGCACGCCGCGAGGGCGAGAAGTTCGGCGTCGAAGGACGTGGCGTTTGAGTAGGTGAAAGCCCTTGAGGCAATGAGGGCGCGTCCAACATACACTCGGTAGGCGGCGGCGGCGACATCCGGGTTTCCTGTTCGCGCTGACCCGTCAGAGAAGGCAAAAGTGGTTAAAGGGGAGGAAGCTAAGCGATGAATAAAGGTTTGTTTACTATCTAGCCAAGATTTAAAAGCGTCAGATGATTTTTTAGGATGGTCAAGATTAAATGAAATACGTGAGGCAAAAACGTCTAATACTCTATTTCCGGGCTGTAGCTCAGGATGTGAATGACTGATTGGCTCGAGGTTGGGGGTGGAGGATTGATGATGGATTTGAAGAGGCAATAATGAGTGCGGCAGGATGTTGTGAATGGGAAATCCGACAGGATGGGAGCGATTGCGAACGGCGTTGGGATTGGCCGTGACAGTGACAAGGTGACTAGAAGGGAGACATTGGGTGCGGAGAACAGACGTGTCGAAAAGTTTTCGGAGGTGAAGGCGGATCGGCAGGAGGCCAGCGAGTATTTCCATCCCGCCGATGGGGGATGTACGGAATGCGCCCAATATCCACCTTGCGGCAGTTGATTGGGCGTGTGACAGCAACGAGATGAGGGTCTTCTGGGGTTTGCGTGGATTGAACCAAAGGCGAAAACCGTATGTGAGGATGGGGCGAACACAAGAGATGTATAGGAGGCGTTTCTGCATTGGAGCGAGGCCACGATTGAAATTCCCTAACATGGGGTATCCGCGGACGGTGCTGAGAGCCTTTGTAGCGTAAAATCGAACGTGATACTGAAATTTAAGTTGGGAGTCGAAGAAAAAACCAAGATAACGCCAAATGTGTTTGGGGGGAAGTGTTATGGATGAATCGTTGATGGTGACAGTAAGAGAAGGTAAAGGTCCATGGTATTTGGGTAGTGGGAAGTGGGCGAGTTCAAGTTTATCAAGTTCAAGAACGATGCCAATACGAGTAAAAGTTTCGGTGATGCGGAGGTATAGGTTCTTAAGAAGGAAAATGTTTGTACCTAAAGAATCAGAAGAAATAGCGAGAGTGCCGTCGTCGACAAAGAAGAGAAGGAGCGAGCGGAGGGTGGAATTTGGAACCGGCAAAAAGTTGGAGATGACGAAAAGTGCAGGGGTGATGGCTAAAGCGGAGAACGTAGGGGAGAGACATGTGCCCTGGCCTACGCCAACGGCGCAGCTAACCGGGCCAGACAATTGCTCTGCCCACCGGAATTGAGTGTTACGATTGGCAAGATATGTGGCCACAAGTTGGCACAGCGAGGGGTGGAAGCCTACCCGCTGGAGGATGGCAACTAGGAGTTGGTGATTGATGGAGGGGAAGAACTGGGAGATGTCCATGGCGAGACAAGAGGAATGCAGGCCAGCCGCTCGTGCAGCTCTAAGGTGGTGGACAAGTAGGAGGCCGGCGTCGTCTGTGGAGTGGTGACGAATGCCGCCGCACTGGGATGGATGCAGGAGCTGGTGTCGCACGCAGTCGTATTGCATGCGGTTGGCAATCAGTTTTTCCAACAATTTGCCCATGCAACTGAGAAGGACAATTGGACGATACGCCTTCAGTACCGTGTAGTCTGTTTTCTTGGGCTTGGGTATGACCACTGTAACTGATGACTTGAACTGCGAGGGCCAAAAACCATTAGTAATGCATGCATTGAAGAGAGATAAGAGGTACGTTTCAATCTCGCGTTCAGCCACGAGCGTCTTGATCATTGACCACGTAAGGTGATCTGGTCCTGGCGCGGAGCGAGAGGAGGTTGATGCGAGACACTCTCTCAATTCTTGCCGCGAAAATGGTAGAAACGGTCGTATGTCCCGCTGCTCGAGGACATTAACTATGGAAAGATCGACTGCACGTTCCCATGCAGAGTAAAACTGTGCAGAGCATCCGCTAACAAAATCGTCAAAGGTGGAAAGTGTGGCTCCATCGCTTCCCTTAATGTGGGACAGCATTGAGATCGGTCGTGGTTTGGACCATGCAGTGAGGTCCCACACTCGCTTTTTCGCTGTCATGTCAGCAATTACGCCATCGAAGTATTGGCGCTTGGCCATTCGCACTGCTCGGAAGAAGGCCCAACAATCCTCCTGCAAGCCAGATTGGCGAAACGTGCTGAGCGTCTCTCGACATTCCTCGTTCCACCACGGTTTGGAGTGGCTTGAGATACGGGGAGTAGTAGCATGTTTTTCAAAAGCTTCCTGTACAGAATTAAAGAGCATTGTGAGCGAGCGGTCAACATCATTGGAAGAGGAGGGGGAATCTTGGGTGCGCATACGTGCGGCCTCAATAATGTCGAGGATAAAGTCCGTCTCAGCATCTGAGTTTGGGACTATGCGCGGGAGAGCTATGTACTCTGGGACTGTAGGGATGTCAATGGCAAGAATGGCATGGTCGGATCCCATGCGCATGTCAGCATCAATGGTGAGGGCAGAGAGAGGATGATTGACCATCGCCGAGTCAATCCAAGCCAGGTCGATGACTGAGGGCATCAATCCGCGCCGATGAGGGAAGTGCGTGAAGACGTCTGGAGCATTCAGCAAGGACACATTTATGTCCGGCATAAAGTCGATGACCTCCTGGGCGTGACGATCGTCGCGTCGCCCCGATTCCCAGAGCATGTGGTGGAGGTTGAAGTCACCTGCAACCAGGGTGAAGGCGGGAAGATGGTGTGCAGAGAGCAGGGTATGAGTGGCGTCATGGGTGTCAGGGTGACTGTAGATGTTGAGGAAGAAGCGTTCAGTGTAGCCAAAGGAAAGAGAGAAACACAGTAGGTGGGGGTGCGAAATGATGTCGTGGCGAGTGCGTGGGTTGGATCCAGCCCACCTGCAATTTACGTAGCAGGCTACCCTTGCTTGTCGGATGTCGCTGACTTCTAGAAGAAGCCAGTCTGCCGGTTGGGCTTGAGTTCCAAAGAACTCATCACCGAGAGGGTTTGTGGGAGAGGGGGTTCATTTGAGCACCGAATACGAAGGCTCCTGAATGAGAATGGCGTCAGCTTGAATGAAATGCTGCAGCACAGCTGCAGTGTTGTTAGCTGTATGGTTTGCGTTATAAGAGATTACCGGGAAAGTGCTCCTTGTGTCAGGGATCATGAGGATGATATTCAGGTTGATCGACCGAGGCTAGGGCCTTGTTGCCCCATGCCCGTACGGGTGGTCTGCCTGGATCTTATACCCTGGCGGAGGTCATTATGTGGTACGCGCTGGGCAGCTTGCGAGAGTGGTTGGTGATTTTGAATCCATTCGCGGTCGCGTCGGTGCTGGAAGAATGAGCAATCAGCGGAATCGGCCCGATGGGACTCACCGCAATTGAAGCATTTGGTGGGAGCATGAGGGGCTAGGTGGTCGTGGTTGCGCTCGTCGTGAGGCTGTGCGCAGACAGGGCATCTTACCACCTGTGAGCGGCAAATGTCTGCAGGATGCCCCCATCGCTGGCAGATGGCACAGCGCGGGGTGGCCGGTCGAAAGTTCTGTGCTTGAATGGCCCGGCATGTAGCACCGTTCAGGTAAACCACTTGCCGCATAACTTGACGCATGTAGCGCGAAGTGGAGCTGTCGTAGAAGTCAACAAAGACTGTTCCGAAGGACGAACCTTCGGTGATCTGAACACGCGGGTTGCCAATCATGGTGACTCCTTCCCATGCATATTGGCTAAGGAGGGTCTCTTTGATCTGTTGGATTGACTCGTCAGATGAAGCAATAGTCGGGTCAGAAAAGGGAACGCGACGGTATAGCACACCGTTGCGGAAGCGGAACTTAGAGCAGATTGGGGTGGCATTGCTCAAGCCCCTGCAAGATCACCAAAAGGATTCAATGACCACCTCGGTGCCATCGCAAGGCAAGGTGCGGAATTGTAACTGGAGGGAATTGTTGATCCACCTCACAAAGAGGACACTCGGTGCGTCGTGAGGCACACGACCAGTCATCTTGGCCTCCTCGTACACACGCGAGAACGAGCTGAGAAGTTGTTGGTCATTGGGGATTTCCGACACGGTGACGTTGCCACCAGACGGCTTCACCGTGATGACTTTGGATGCGTTTCGTGGGGCGTGTCGAGGAACGGCCCGATTGCTAGGAAGTCTCGGCACTAATTTGGTGGCCATGGAGAGTACAGCCTCAGCAGGAGCGTCGGGCATGGCAGAGGCAAGAGCCGATGTAATGTTGAGAAGTGTGTTGACTGGACGTGACTTGACGACCTGGGCGTACGAGGGAGCCGGTCGATTGGCAATGGGAATGGGAGGAGGGGTTCTCTGAGCAGCGGCGACCGGGAGCGTTGTCTGAGTCGTGTGATGCGTTGGCATCTCTCCAGCTCGGAATGGCCTTTGGACAGTGCCTAGCATATGCGCGGGCTGTGTTGTATGTGTTGTGTGCGTCATGGGGAATGAGACAAGAGGCGTGTTTCCAGTTGAGACGATGCGAGGAGATGGGGTGGAGACCGACCGCTTGATCGACAGCTCGTCGTCGACGGTGTTGTTCCATTGGTTGACAAGGCTTCGTAAATTGTTGAAGATGGGTAGGATGGTGTTGTCAAAGGCCTTAGGTTGCCTTGCGAGGTCTCGAATGCGGTGCATGACCATAGGCTCAGTCAAGAAGGCCGCGAGAGTGGACAGGGTGGCTGCAAAAGCAGGAAGCGATTCGCTTATCTGGCTTTCACTTTCGTAGGGTAGGAATGCGTTGTAAGGAGCCTCCAGGGAGACATCGTCCCCCCATAAGTCTTCGTCGTCCTCTATAGTGAGCGGTCCAGACTGGTCGGGTCGAGGTGGATGAGAGGCATAGTTAGCTGGAGCAATCTGAGAGGGATTGTAATATGCGACAGCAGGTGTCTCATGGACTATCGGCTGATTACACTCAGCTTGACAATCCAGAGGCGGCGGCGTGAGGTATTTGAGAGATTGCTGGGATGGGAGTAAGGCCATATCCGCGTCTGGTGTGACGCCAGACATGATGTATTAAAGGGGCCGAGACTTTTAACGATGTAAGCTAATAACGCGAGATTTAAGGAATATATGTATGTATAGAGCAGTTAAAGGCGAACACGAGCAATTAAGGGAGAGGGGAGAGGGAATGGTGGCGAGGAGAGCGTTGTGCTTAAGCGTGGGAATTTTCCTGGTGGTGGTGGTATGGGTTCAAGAAGTGGCGATTTATTACTCGTCGGCGAAGCCAGGGACGGACAAACTAAGGTATTGTACACACAGTAAAATATGCGCAACAGGAAGACTAACAGTCAAGACGCGCGATACGCGCAACAAAAGAACGATCTAAGTAAATAATGGCACATTATTACCGGGAGCGTGATCGAATATGAAGGCGAGAGGATTCTCGAGCAAAAAGGTGTGAAGGGCAGGAGCAGGATCAGCCGAGTTCTTGAGGAACTCCAGGAAATTGCGCCGCGGCCGTCGATACCGAGTGCACTGGTTGAGGATATGTGCGCGAGAATGAAAGACACCGCATTGGTCGCGACGGGTGTCTTCGGTTGGGAAGAATCGCGAGCGGTATTCTCCGGTGGGTGCGTGATTAAGAATGGCTCGAGCTGCTCGTGCGGCCAGGCTGTTGGTAGTGAATCGAGTGAGAAACTTCCCTCCTTTGTGAGTGGAAGGTACGATTGGTTGTCGGCTGTGCAAAAAGTTGTGGCCTCGATATGCGGGGTGTTTGCACATGTTCGTCCACGCGGCAATCACACGCATTTTGGCCGTCTTCCTGGTCCATGCGACCGTGGTGAATGGTATTGGGTCACGATTCTCCAGCGCTTCTCGGGCGAGCTGGTCGACCTGTTCGTTTTTCTCGATGCCGACATGACCAGGGCACCAGGGTCAACAGCGATAGTGTTCCCCTGTACCAATTTCGAGTCTGTACATGATTTCCTTTCTAAACGGACGCCCTGGCGGGTCACTCACTCACACTGAGACTGAACTGTTGCAGTGGGACAGACCTTCCACATCTTGCAGCCAACATGGAACTAGATGCCACAACATGCCACACCACAATATGCCACACCATGAGTCATGCCTAATAAGCGCCCAGCACTGTTTTGGCCATCGTGCCGAGCACTGGAATGTGCATAGCGCAGAGCACTGTCACCGCTTAGTCACATCACAGCCACACACCGCACACCAAATGCACACACCGTGTGGCATGCCGGAGCCTTCTCTCCATTGGGCTGATCCCCCTGATTTTCTGCTCAGATTTCTGGCTACTAAGATGCTCCCATATTGTTGACTTTGCTACACTACGTCTGCAGTGAAACGGCCACACTTCTGTCCATTGATTGTGACTTGTATCTTTAAGTCTCGGACTTAGGGGGAAAACAAGTTTGTGGCTCAGAAGTGGGTGAGTCACGAAACGCATTGCGCTCGGCAAGAGGCATATCGCGAACCCTGTAATGCAGAGCGCCAGCACTTCGAGGGACACATACCCATTCGAATGCCGCGTGAATGGCAGATCTGGTATGCGCTGTGACCGGTGTAACCTCTCACCTTTTTAGCCAATCGTGACAATGATCACCACTTCTTCGTCGCCATCTGCGTGGTATCTTCCGCTTACAAGTGAGGCATGCCAGTGGCACGAGCTGACAGTGAGTCAATGTACGCTACTTTGTTCATATGCGTTTGAGCCTCTGTTGAAATTGCTGATGAAATTGAAGATCTTTGTTACTGTTCATCAGGCATGAACTCACCTTCCTTTTACGGACTGTCGTGTAAGCGTACTAGCGCCCGCGTTTGCAACATTCAGGCGACCGAGTTTTCTTTTTCCTCAGTACCTCTTTTCATCGAGGCTTACTGAGGTTCGTACATTGGATTATTATACTCTTCATACACTACGTGATACACTGTAGTTTAGCTTCTCTTTGTGTATTTTAGGTTAGAAGTGCATTCTACTAGTACCTCTTTTCATTGTGGCTTACTAAGTTTACCTTCGCTTCGCGTATTCTAAAGCGGCTCCCTCGTAACCCTGCAAAAGCCTCAGGTTTCCACCGCATGTATGATCTTGAAGAGCCGCTTGCCGTCCCTTCAGCGTCAAAACATTGTTTTGCGGGTGGGTCGTGGGCCATAACGAGGTCAGCATGCACGGACTTGCGCAAGTACCTGTAGTTTTACTTTCAGCAATGTGTCGCTAGTCGACAATGGTGCAATTACTGGGCACGTACGAGACTGCTTGTGTCACTACAGTATCATGCCAGTTTGGAGGGCTGGAGGCGCGGCCAGATGTGGTATCCTCCTTCAGACTCGGAACTTGGAGTAGATGAGGCACGGGCTGAATGCAATATACGGACAATTGAAGGTTCTCAGCCAGCCCAAAGACGGCCTGCAATGTTATACTAAGGACCAGAGGTGCGTTGCCAGTCTTGGTCTGTCTGCTGAGTGACAAATGCGCGATAATCTCCTGTTCATGCTTGTGTCGCTAGCACACAACTATGTGACGATGGGCTCATACGAGACTGGCTTTTGTACGACTGTATCACGTGGAATGCAAAGCTCTTGCGCAAGACCATGGGTGCAGTAGAAGCTCTGACTCTCAACCTCATGGAAGGGGAGACAGCGGCAAACTGCCAAACAGTACAACGCATGTCCTCAACTTCCCAAAAGCCTTGTCAACTCAATTCCAGCCTGAAGTCTCACGGAGGGGTAATCACGTATACGGTCATTCCTGCAGATGTGTCACAAGTTTACATGCACTGACCTTCCCTGCCTTGAGCGTTTCCAAAGTGTCCGGGATTCCTGCAAGGCCGTCGGATACCACTTCCACGTTGTTGGGCTAAAGCGACATCATCAGTATGTACTAGCATTGGATGTTTCTCAACCTTACAAACCTTCAGATCTCCAGACTCGGATAGAGTGGTCAGATTCCTGTACAGACTCACACCAAGCGCTCTCTGCTTTGGGTCAAAAACAGTGCCATAGACAACAACGATGTCCTTGTTCTCGGAGAGCTTCTACTGTGGTATTTGAGGTCAAGCACAAGATTCAAGGTGTGCTAAAACTATATAATATAATATAATATGATATATAGTTTCCCACGCCTTATCACAAGGACACTTTAGGTAGCAGAGTTCCCACAGTCTTGATTTGGGAATTATGCAGCCGTATATGGAAACTCGAGTAGTAACCATCACATTAGCTGAGACGTACAGATATGGGTTGTAGTAGTACTATACATATATGTACGCCTGTGTTCTAGTAGCATAGGAAATGACATGGAAAGCACGTAGTACAACTCCAGAGGATGCCTAAAGCATACATCTGAGGACAAGTACTAGCATGAGTCATTTACTCATTATGTACGCCTCTGGTACAAGTGCTGATCCTAGTCATACAATGAGTCATGCACTCATAGCATGAGTCATGCATGAGTCATGCACTTAGTAATACAGTAGAATAGCTGAAGTAGACATGTATAGTAGTCGCTTACATAAGTAGATACAGACATGTATATAAGCAGAGCTGCTGAAGCAGCAAGAATAATAAGACTCATCTTCGAAGCTTAACAGCCTCTACCCCTCGCACACATATTCCACTTTGTTAGGTTATGAGCCCCGGCTTTTAGCTTAACTACATCCACACTCTCAACGACATCCATCAACCAGTATCCCCCAAGCTTTCTTATAAGTAAGTTTCTCTACTTTACTTTGTTTGGCCACATAGTAGTAAAGATGGTCGAATGTATTCAACACGTCTAGAGGCAGGGATGTGATGCACAGTCGTAATCCCACTTGCCGTTGTAAGAACCTAAGACACACGAGCAGAGCGAGTTAATCCAGGTGCGAAAGAGAAAGAGCACGATTGCATAATGACTGTACCTAAGACACACGAGCAGAGCGAGTTAACTACAGGTACAGGCTGTGAGCATATTGCATATGTGAGGGACAACGAAGAATACTCACTCCAGGTGCGAAAGAGAAAGAGCACGATGGAGTGTCAGGAGCGAGGGTGAAGGTATATAAGACATAGCCCTCAGGCAACCCAAAAAGGAAAATCTGTGATACAGATGTGTCCGCGTGAAGAAAGAACAATAGAGCAACCATATACGGAGAACAAAAGAGAGTCCGGTAACTACTAGTCTGTGAGCCGGAGCTGAAAAGCCATTACTCCCCCTCAGCGAGGTGAAACTGGACGAGCCCTAAGGACTCAGAGTGACAAACGTGAGCTTCAGCCCGTAAAGACTTGGTGAAGATGTCAGCGGGGTTGTCAACTCCAGGGATTCGAACCAATTCGACGAGGCCTTCGGTGACGCATTCGTGAACAGCGTGCGCAGTGACGCGAGTATGTTTTGAGCGATGCTTCACGTGGGTGGACTTGGAAGCGTCTACAGCACTCTTGTTGTTGCAATGAAGGACGACAGGTAGAGGAAGAGGTTGCTCAATCTGATCAGTGAGAATCTTCAGCCAGTTGAGTTGCTCGCAAGCTTTCTGAGCAGCAAAGTATTCTGAGTCGAAGGTAGACTTCGCCACAGAACGTTGTTTGCGCGAGGACCAGCAGACAGCGCCATAGCCTAGGAAATAAACCCAGCCAGATGTGGAGAGCGAGTCGTCTAAGTCGCCGGCAAAGTCGGCGTCGGTGTAACCGACAAGATCATCAACGCCTTCGTCATTATGGCCTAGACAAAGTCGGAGACTGGATGTACCGCGAAGGTAGCGAAGGACATGATATGCAGCGCGGAGATGCAACTGCGAGGGGTTGGACTGGTATTGACAGAGCTTCGCAACGGCGTACGAGATGTCAGGTCGAGTTCCAAGGGAGGCGTACATGAGTGAGCCAAGTACGCTGCGGTAGGTGTGGATAAGTGCTGGGTCGCACTGCTCCTTGGGATTTTCGTTGTGTACCAACTGGATACCGGTTGGAAGCGGTGTGGAAGCAGGATTGGAGTCCTCATGCTGGAAGTGTTTGAGAACAGAATTGATGTAGACCTCTTGGTCGAGGTAGATGAGACGACTCCCCCTATCCCGAGTGATACGGATACCGAGATAGTGCTTGAGCTCGCCTAAGTCTTTGAGATCGAAATGGCAACAAAGAGCGTCCTTGGTCTCCTTGATGAGGGTGAGACTGTTCCCCATAATAGTGAGATTGTCGACGTAGCAAACAATAATTTGGAGGGCTCCCCCTCGTCGACGAGTGAAAATGGCGACATCACCTGTGTCATAACAGACGAAGCCAAGTTCTTCAAGGCATGCCTTGAGCGTGAGGAACCATTGGCGTCCGCTTTAGGCCATTGATTGCCTTATGAAGGCGGCATACTTTGCCTTCATCCAGTACAAACCCTTCAGGTTGCTCCATGTAAACCTCCTCGTCCAAAGATCTGTTCAGATAGGCTTGTTGGAGTCAATCTGGTGAATTTCCCAGTCCAGAATAGCTGCCAAGGCGACGAGGTATCGCCAAGACTCCAGACGGGCGACACGAGCGAAGGTGTCTGTGAAATCGATGCCTTGAACTTGCTCAAAACCCTTGGCTACTAGACGTGCCTTATAACGATCAACATTACCGTCCTTGTCGAGTTTGAGTTTGTAAACCCATTTGCTCTTGATTGCCTTGCAACCAGGGGGCAAATCGACTAGTTTCCATGTTCCAGTGTCCTGGAGACCTTTGATTTCGGCCTCCATAGCTGCACGCCAGTCATCTCGATCCGGTGAACCCATAGCCTGCCAATAGGTACGAGGCTCCCCCTGAGGCGTAACTGCTGTTGCCAGTATGACGACCTGCTCGTCAGAGAGGACAGCGCCGGCGTCAGCTTTTGCTTTGCCTTTGCCTTTGTAGGGGACCTTGTTACTGCGAGCCCGAGTCGTCTCCTCAATCTCTTGTTCAGTAGCAGCCCACATAGACTGGAGACGCTTCGCATCACGAGGTACAACAGTGCGTTGTGAACGACGTGTAACACCAGCATGAGCCGGGTTGGAGAATGGAAGGTAGTCATGTGGAGAAGCGGCCGGAAGACGATTGGGATTAGGCTCGAGTTTGGAGAAGGTACGACAGGAGGGCCATTCCGTTTGGAAGGCGAGAGTGGCGTGGATGAAGAGCTAGGCTCTGGTTTAGCAGATGTGGACGAACTAGGAATAGGAGTAGAGGGACGCGGTATCCGTGAAGGCGTAGGAGCCGACGTGGATGTTGTGTCAAGAGGAGGTGGTTGTTGAGTTGAGGGCACTTGTGACGTGGTAGTAGCCGGCTGCAAGGAGGGCGTTAAAGGGAGTGAGAGTTCAAGATCGTACGTGGTTGGCAGAGAGGTTGGAATGCTCGAAGATGGTTAAGTAGGAGGTGAAGGACAGTTAGGAAAGATCAGTTCGTCGAATACAACGTCAGTACTCGAGACAATCTTATGAGTATGTTTGTCCCATAAGCGGAAACCTTTAGAACCCGCTTCATACCCAACATGCACAAGAGGCTGAGCGTGAGCATCGAGCTTCCTGCGATGATCCTTGTGAATGTGGCGATAGGCGAGGCAACCAAAAACACGGAAGTATGAAACATCCGGCTTGGAGCCAGTGATAATCTCGAATGGTGTTCTCCAATCCAAAGACCGTTTGGGTGCTCGGTTGCGCACATGCACAGCGGTTTTCACGGCTTCTTCCCAGAATCCTTTGGACATCCCGGCGGCGTAAAGCATAGAGAGCGCAGCCTCCATGATGGTGCGGTTGAAACGCTCAGCCTTGCCGTTTTGTTGTGGTGTATCCGGGGTGGTGTGCTGATGGACAATGCCAAGATCCTTCAATCGTTGCACGAAGCGCTTCGACTGGTATTCACCGCCCCTGTCAGAGCGAAGAATCTTGATATCCCTCTCGAACTGAGTTTTGACCAGCTGACGGAACTCCTCGAACTTCTGCTCCTGTTTGTCTTTGTGTTTCAGGAAATAAATCCAGACGTTGTCAGAGCAGTCGTTGATGTATGTGAGCATGTAGAGGTGTCCGCTGTTTACAGAAGAGTTCTGCATAGGTCCAGCCAAGTCAGTGTGGATGAGATCGAAAGGTTTGTCCGCACGAGGTGTTGAGGATGAAGGGAATGTGCGTCGTGTGGCCTTGCCGAGTTGACAACCTTCGCATGCGTGTTCAGAGCGAGGAGTCTTCTCGTCGATAGTCAGACCTGTCACTGGGGAGTCGTCAGAGCGTAGCTTCTGTAGTGCTTCCCAGTTGAGGTGACCATAGCGTTGGTGTACAAGGTCAATGGGTGACAAGTGCGTGTGCGTGGAGGAGGCGACCGACGAAGAAGAGATGCGAAGTCCCAACCAGTATTGGCCGCCCTTGAGAGTACCTATGCCGTAGGTGGTATCATTCTTGTGTATCCGTGCTTTACCGCCAGTGAAAACAGTAGAGAATCCTTTGGAGTCAAGACAGGAAATCGAAATGAGTCGGTAGGCGATGCCCGGGCAGTATAAGACGTTGTCAAACTGCGCTGTGAGCTGCTTTCCATTAACGTGTACGGTTCCACGTACGCTTCCAGACCCAAGCGTAGACATTGAAGTCTTCGAAGCATCAGCCAATGTTGCGAACGACGGCGTAGCGAACTGCTTGTAGTCGTGGAAGTCGTTGAGGTTGTTGCTGATGTGTCTCGTACAGCCTGAGTCGAGCATCCAGGGTGTTTCACCCAAAGCATAAAACATAACATCTATATTTGCGACGTTGGCGGCTTCGGACGTGGAGTCCTCAGCAGAGACTACATGTACAGCAGCAGAACCGTTAGACAATGATGGTGACCCAGAAGATTCCTTCTTCCCCTTGTCCTTTCCTCCTTTTCCCCCTTTCCTTGCCTCCTCAATGGCAGCCTTCTTCTTACGACACTCGTCCTCTGTATGACCCTTGTACTTGCAGAACCCGCACTGCTTCTTTGACTTGCCCGACGAGGACGAAGCCGAAGACTTGTTGAACTTGACCGCGGAGACTGAAGGCGATTCCTTTCGCTTAGCCTCGTCGATGAGGCGCAATCGGATGTCGTCGTATTTCAAGTCCTTTGG